>VMDO01014365.1:0-54871 GCA_007922755.1 Pedetes capensis | reverse complement strand
GTTTGCCAGAATTTTATTGAATATTTTTGCATCTAGATTCATAAGGGAGATGGGTCTATAATTCTCTATCTTAGATGAATCTTTTCCTGGTTTGGGTATCAGGGTGATGATAGCTTCATAGAATGTATTTGGGAGTGTTCCCTCCTTTTCGATTCTTTGGAATAATTTGAGGAGGACAGGTATTATCTCTTCTTTAAAATTTTGGTAGAATTCCGCCGTGAATCCATCAGGACCTGGGCTCTTCTTTGTTGGGAGACTTTTTGTCTCCACTTTTTACAGACACAGCAACAGAGGTTTAGAGATTAACTAACTTACCTGTTCTTGTCCAAGCCTCAGAGCACATGGGTAACACAGTTGCTTCATGCTGTTTGGGCTATAATAAAAAGCTTTCTGCTAACCTGAACTTCCTAGGCTGGGGTTTAGTTCAGTTGGTACAGTGCAGTTTAATCCCCAGCATTGCAAAAATGGGAGAAAGACAAAAACTCCCAAAGAGTCATTGAAAACCCTATGAAGGTCGCTATGAGTTGGGCTGACTCAAGGGCGTCTAACAACAACAACAACCACCTGAACTTCTATTTCCTCTGGATTCCAGTTGAGGGAGTTTCATTGTACTTCAAAGGCTGAGATGCACAAAGCATGAGCTTGTCCTAAAGACCCTTTCAGTCCAAAGCTGGGCAGGACAGCAAATAGGGACTTGGGCCAGGTCTTCTAAACCCTGCTAGTTTGAGACCTTGGCTTAGAGCAAGGTGCCAGCAATGACATCTAGCATGCCATGGCACATAGCAGAGCACCTTAATTCTGAACTAGGGAGACGCAGTGTGGATAGGAAGACTGAAGTTAGAACTCCTGGGAATGAAGAGTGCCAGACCCCAGAGAAGTCCCTGTCCCCTCTGCTGGGGGCCTAGGCCATAAGGACATCAAAGCAAAAGAGAGAAAGATTTCCAAGCACAGAGCAGATTTGCCAACTCCAGGGCTTCAGCAGGATATCAAGGATGAGGACAGTGAAGGCCAACAATAGGCAATGTGGCCTTGAGCACTGAAGCAAAAGGACCACTCCACACACATTGAATGGGCGACTGGACATCGTTCAGCGTTGGCCTTCCCAGGCATGGCTGACAAGCCCACTTGTGCAGCTGAGCACACAGCTGTGCGGCTTATGACTTGTGCTGGTGGAGCGGTGAGGAGGGCTGAATTCTTTGGTCCTTGCCAGGGCTTTTCAGTGGGCTGTGTGAGCCCAGAAGAGGGAGCCTGGTTGTAATTCACCCTCCCCAAGAGCCACCTCCATGACTCACACACTGGGTCTCTCCTGGCTGTCCGGTTCTGGTCCTCGCTATTCTTTGTGTGTCCCTGGCCACATCTCCGATTCTTCTGGACTTTAGGTCCCTTGTCAGTCAAGTGTGGAGCCTATCACAAGTGATATCTGAGACCTGCTCATCCTAAAATAGGATCACTTTCTTTTTCCTTCTTGAAAGTCTCTCTCTCCCTGAATAGTCCCAGTCCCCAGGGAACTGAAGTGATTCTACAAGTTGGAGGGTGAGTTCCAGATGAACGGAGGAGCAGACTCTACATTCAAAGATTTAAACTGACCCCACATTCCATCTTTGCTTTTTTTCCCCAAGGCATTATTTTAAAAACTTTTTAGCTTTTCAAAGACAATTTTCAAAAACAGCCTTTACTCCAACTACCTCTATACAACTATTATTTTCATTTTTCATTTTCCTCTTCCAGCTTGGATCCATCTACAGTTAAATTGACATCGTTGCAATCCAAATGCCCATATGATTTGCTGTTTCTCTTGCTTGAGGTGTTAGCTTTTGGCATTCTCCATATATCTACTTACTCTACTCTGTCATTTCAGTGAATGCATTATCTTTCATCATGGGCCTCTTACCATAATTTCCAGAATGTTGCACATAGAGGTTGTTTCCAATTTCTTCTCACTATTATTGATAATGTTGTTAATCAACATATGTGTGTATAACTTTTTTTCCCGATGAGATATTGACTTATAAAGGGGGGAAAAAAAACCATGCATTTCCAAATTAACTGCCAGGATGTGTAAAGCAATATTTACCTGCTAAACATGGGGTTTAGGTAAACTGCAGAATTTCCTCCTGTGACATTGAGAGGAGGCAGCTTGAGACACAGTTCATATCAGCAGTCCCTTTTGGAGAGACCAGTTGGTAGAATGCTATGCTACATTCTCTGAGGACCCAGGTTCAATCCCCAGTACCACAAGAACGAGAGAAGGATATGGCAATCCACTCCCGAAGCAGTCCCAATATAATCAGCCATGGAAAACCCTATGAGGGTTGCTATGAGTCAGACCTGACTTGAGGGCACATAACAATAACAATTGCACCTGGGTGAGCCAATTAATTTTATTGCCTTTCTTTTTTATTTTATTCTTCTAGAAATTAATTATACAAGCTGGAAGGCAAAGTAGTTAACTTTTGTGTGAATAACTAGGTCTTCTTTTTGTCACATCCAGAAGGCAAAAGAGATTACCTTCTCTTTTCTTTTCTCTTTTCTTTTCTTCTTCTTCTTCCTACTCCCCCTCCTCCTCCTGCTGCTGTTGCTGCTGCTGCTTCTGCTGCTGCTGCTGCTGCTGCTGCTGCTGCTGCTGCTGCTGCTGCTTCTTCTTCTTCTTCTTCTTCTTCTTCTTCTTCTTCTTCTTCTTCTTCTTCTTCTTCTTCTTCTTCTTCTTCTTTGTGGTTCTAGGGAGTTGAACTCAGAGCCTCATGCATGTTTCTTGTAAGTGCTCTATCCCAAGACCATTTTTGACTTTGTATTTTGAGACAGGGTCTTGCTAAGTTATGCAGGCTGCCTGTAATCCTTTCACCTTTGCCTCCCTAGTCGCTGGGATTAATGGTGTGCACCATAGTGCCTGGTTAAAACTCAGTGTTTTCATTTGACAGTGCTGTGCTGCTTGGATAATCACTCATTCAATTTAAAACTCAATTCCACAGCAAAGAGAGAGCCATTTCTCTTTAAATAAAGTACATCTAACAGAGCAAATGTGGCACTACCAATAAGAAGGGGCTCTGAACAATTTCAGCCACACTTTAAAACACATTTTTTTAATGCTATGATAAAGGTTGCCAGTTTCAGACATAGGGGAAACATTCTGGTTCACAAGTTCCTGAAATCCACATTGTTTTAAACTACAAATCACAAAGAATTGAGAGGTTTTCATTTTATGAGAAATTAGAGTTCTTACTAATTTCTCAAGTAATTCAAATTAAATTGAATTAATGCCACACTGGCAGGGATGCTTTAAAATGGAGGGCTTGAAATCTGATGCTATTTACCAAAGTCCTTAACCAGGCTGGGCAGCTGAGCCAGTGCAGCCTGGAAATGTCTCGTGAAGTGAAATTTAGGTCATTTTTATTCATCGTATTATGCAGAGTTACAGACCTCGGAAAAACACACTAATAAAACATCACACTAAGCTTAATGGTCTCCTCTCATTCAGCTCCATAATGACAAATGGCATGCCATTAGGATAAGGCAAGTCCATTTCTTGTAGTCTGCTGTGCCCAGGATTGTGACAGAATTGGAATGTGGAGAATTGATTGTTTGCAGTCAGGAAAATGTCCTGCATTTCCTACCCCCATGCTGATGACCCTACTCTGGGAGAGAAGTTCGATCTCTGAGACTGTAAACACAGTGCTCAGATGTACATGGGCTGGAATGATGCTAGGAAATGTTTTTGTAAATTAGTGTTTGAGAAATGCTAGAAGAAGGGGAAATTATACAAGGCAGCCAATGGCCTCTCCCAGCTCTGCAAGTGTCCCTTTATTCAGACCTTATAGCAACACCTTGTGTTAACCCAGGTCCTCTGCTGGGTCCTGGGAATACTATAGCTAGAAATAATATCGATCAGAGCCATGGAGCATACATACATCCCAGTGAGGAAGACAGGATGGTAAGAAAATTAGCATTAGCACCTGAACAGCATTTTTCGCTACCTGAAAATTATAAACACAGTAATGGGATGGTAGAGGTCCCAGATATAGCAAATAAAAATAGAGGCTACCCAGTTAAATTTGAATTTCAGATAAATAACAATTAATCTAGTGTGTATCAAATACAAATAGGATATACCAGTACTAAAAATGATTCATTATTTATCTAAAATTCAAAACTTTTGGTGCTAGAGATTAAACCCAGGGCCTCACACATGCTAAGCAACCATTCTACCACTAAGCTACATCCTTAACCCTGAAATTCAAACTTAACTGAGCAGCCTGTATTTTATTTGATAACTTAAGGGGTGGGTTGTGGATGAGGGCAACATAAAAACAAATGATCAGAGGAGGCCTCTCTTCTAAACTTTTCAGGTCAGGAGCAGTGTATTTTTAAAGTATCTGTGTGAAAGGCAGGCATGGTAGAGCAGTCCTATGACCCCAGCACTTTGGGATATGGAGGCAGGAGGATTATGAGTTTTGAGGCCAGCCTGGGGTATGTAGTGAAACCCTACCCCTCCAAAAAAACCTATATGATAGTTTCAAAGAACAAATACTCTGCATAGAACTAGCTTGTGTCAGACACTGTTCTATGTACTTTACATATATTAACGTGTTTAATTTTCATAATAGACCTATGAGGCAGATTCTATTATCCCCATTTCATGGGTAGGAAAACTGAGGTGCAGAAAGGTTAAGTAACTTGCCCAAGGTCACCAATATGTGGTGGATTACTCAGTCTGGCTTCAGAGTTTGTGATCATAACCACTGTGGCCTGTCATTTAACTCTACCATTGTTTGCCTTGACGGGACCAACCCTGGTCTATGGCTGGGTTTGCTTCTCAGTTATCATATAGGATGCATGTGTCTGGGTATGCCTTGTGTGAACTCTTTTTCTCAGGGTGGTCTCCTTCCAAGTTTCCGTATTTGAATGAAGCAGGTACTGGATTTCTTTCCCTGGGGGACCAAAGGGTCTGATTCCGGGAGACCAATGTGAGTGTTGTGTCCCACCCTCCCCCTTGCACCAACACTGTTATTGGACAGAGTTGAGATGAGTGAAGAGTCTGAGGGACTTTTGCAGTATAGATGGGCAGAATATGGGGGTGAGGTACTATTAGTATGCAAGGTAGGGATGGAGGCTGAGTGATCAAAAGCAGTAGATGATGAGATGGGGCTGAAATTCCAGTGTCCCTAGGTTGGCCTTGAACTCATGATCCTCCTGCCTCTGCCTCCTGAGTGCTGGGATTACAGTTGTGTGCCACCATGCCCAGCCCATGTTTTTTTCTTGAGACAGGATCTCGTTATGTTTCCCAGGCTAGTCTTGAACTCCTAGGCTCAAGCAATCCTCTTGCCTCAGGGTCCTGACAGCTGGGACAACAGAGTCACACTACAGTATGGCTCAATGTCCTCACTTTCCCCTCCCTACCCTTCCCTGTCCCATTTCTCTCCTGAATTGAATTGCAAAGTGAAGAATCCAGGAGCATGAGAACCATGGTAATGACTGCTTTATCTCATACAGATCCTGCATCATCTTCTAGAATGGGCTCCACAAAAGCAAGATTAGGGTACGGTCCCCCACGCATGTGAGATGAGGGTTCTGAGAGGCAGGAAAAGTATGGGACTTGCCCCAAACCATTCAACAAGCCAATTGCAGGCAGTGCACAGAGAGAAGCCAGTGCTACTTGGGCAGAGCTACTGGAGGCTCCACAGTCCCATGCAAACATGTGGGCAGGAGCCACAGAGGAGAGGCTTGAGTTCACGTCAGACATTTTTTATGAATGTGAACTCTTCACACAATGATGCTGCATTTGCTGCCAGGGGCCAAGGAAGAGAACTAGAACTGACACAGAAGATGGGGTGGGCTGCAAAGGCTTCCACCTCAGTGATGCAAAGGCAGGCCTGGACTGAGACTCCAACCCAGGCTGGCTGCACCACACAGCATGCGCACATTTTACAAAGATAATTTGAAGATGTATTCTTCACTCAACCAGTGTGCTGTGCTGTCCATTTGTCAGTCTCTGCTCTAGGAAATGGGATACAAAGGTGAAGAGCTCCTTGTTAGGAGTTTACTTTCTGGGCAAGTTAGAGAAGGACTAAAGAAACAAACAGGATATTATTAGGCATCGATTGTATATGAAATTGTAAAAGCTGATGTGATAGAGGATAACTGGGAAGAAACTAGCCTCTGTTAGGGGGAAAGGCTTCTCTGAGGAGCTGATGTTTGAGAAGCTTCCCTTCACACGGAGATCTACAGAGGGACTTCTTTGGTAGAGTTAGCAGCTAATGCCAAGGCTCTGGGGTTGCAGAAACCATGGTGACAGGCTAGACGGATAGGAGGAAGGTGCTGGGGCATGATGCTGGAGCAAGGGGCTTGGGAACCATTGGAGGGTTTTGACCAGGACCATAACCTGATCTGTTTTATGTTTTTATTTTTAAAAATATTGGTACGGAGAACAGATCCAAAAGGGCAGAAGCAGGTACTCTGACTGGGAGGTGAGTGCCCAGTGACTGGATCTGGTGTGGTTGGGAAGGTGGAGAGAAGAAGGATGAGGAATGATGTCATAAAGGCCAAGTCCCAAGATCTGCTGATGGTTTGGATGTGAGGGTCCCGTTTCCCAAGGATAAAATGAAATAATGTACGTAAAGCTGTCATCGCAGTGTCAGTGGAGTGGGTTCCTCAGCTGAGAGACGCCCACATAAATGTCCTGAGGGAGCAGGCTTTGAGTCAGGGGCAGGAAGGGGACGAAGCACACTTGGGATGAGGCAGCTGCCCAGGAGCCGTGGGCAACACGCTTACTCCTGCAACCGTGTTTTCTGGACCCTTTTATGCAGAAGACATTGGGCAAAACTCTATGCAGCATTGAAGGATGCTCTGAGAAGTGGGAGGGCAGCAGGGAGAGAGGGTGTCCTGGAGCTGAGGGGCAACAGGAAACATCATGCACATAAATATTGTCAAACATGGCTATTCCCAGTACAAAGCAGACATAAAGGCAATTTCATAGAAGTCTGGAGAGTGGTCACATGATCCTGACCCACAATTCTGGATCCCGCTCTCACCCAAGCCCTGCTTTGAGGGGCGGCAGAGTAGATAATGGGGGCAGATTAGAATCAGAAGGCTGGTTTACCAGTTCTAGCTTTGCTCTGTGCCAGGCAAATATGTTATACCACATTGACATCTTTTTTATTGTTCCATATTTACTAGGACACTGTGAGGCGCTACCATCCCTATTTTGTTGCTAAGCCCATTGAACCCCAGAGAGGCTCAAAGTCACACTACTGAGTCCCTGGTTTCACTGTCATGGAGTCTCCAGTGCATCATCTTGTTTTATTATTGAATCCCCACTTTCCTACTCATAACAGGCTCACCAAATATCTGTTGAACGAATACAAAGTAACCCAAGGCTTATGTTTAATGTGAAGCCACATTATTCCCTTTGAAGTAGGCATTGAAGAAGCTGTCTCAAGTTTCTCTATGTGGGAATAAGACAAAATCCACTCCTGGATGTCCAACTCCCAAGGACAACAAATATGGGGAGGACAGACCGCGTTTGACTCACTCTTATGATTGAGGCCAGTTTATGCCTCACTAGATGAGTCACCCAGAGGTGACAGGGTCACATGAGAAAGGCAGGCAGGGCTCACTAGCTCCCAGACCTGACAGGGGCTTGGCACCTGCAGTCTGCCTGTTTACACTGTGTGATTACATTTGATGGCGCACTGAATTGGCGACTAATTGCAGCATTCCCAAACAAGGTACTTTAATTACAGCCTCTTTAACTCCACTGAGCACCACTTGAAAACAGGGGGGTGAGAAAAAAGATTTTGCTTGCTTTGATTCGGAAGTGTGACTGGGAAAGAGAATGAGCAGGAAAGACTGTGGCTTATTCACTGAGCCCTACAAAGGACACTGCTGTGTAATTCTTGGGGGAAGCCTCTTATGGGAGGGGCTGCTAACAATCTCTGCAGCTTGATGTCCTAAAGCCGGGGACCTGACTAACCCGGGGACACATGTGGGTGGACTGGGAGGTCAGTGCTGCCTTGGGCTCTGCCTTCCCATCCTCCTAGCTGGGAACAGCTGTCCAGATGTAGTGGACATGGCTGGAGGGACTTTGTTAGCTTGAACAGCAGGCTCTCGGATTGCGGTGCTTTGCATTGTAAATCATTACTGATCTCTTTCACCTCTTGAGCTGCACAAATCCAATTCAGAGCTTTCGAATGGGCCCCTGATGGAGTCTTCTAGTTTCTACAGATCCTTCGACAGGATTTCTGATTTTTAATGGGGCTCCCCGACTCCACTGCTAGTCTACAAATGGTGTCATGAAAACTAGGTCAGTTTGGGGGCATGATGTTTAAATATTATTAAATAGCATGTTTAAGTCACCTTTAAGTCTTCCAACAAGATGAATTTGAGACCATCTTGAATTTTAGTCACCTCTACCCCTGCTCCCCCATGGCCTTGTTGTTGTTAGTTGCCATCAGGTTGAGTCTGACTCACAATGACCCTATGTACAACAAAATGAAACATTCCCTGACACTGTGCCATGCCTGGCACTATGGCAGTACTTCTCTGCTATTCCCGAGATTTTCAATGGCTTATTGTTTTGTTTTAGACAGGAGGAGGATGTGGCAATCCACTCCTGAAGCAATCCTGATGCAGTCAGCCATTGAAAACTCTGTGAGGGTTGCTATGAGTAGGACTAGACTTGACGGCACCTAACAACAATAACAAATTGTTTTGGGAGTAGGCTGTCAGGTCCTTCTTCCATTTTTGCAGTGCTGGGGATTGAACCTAGGGCCTCAGATTTCCAGCCCCTCATAGCACACAGAGGGGGCATTCTACCAACTGTGCTGAACCCCAGCCCCTATAGGGGACTTAAGACACTTTTTTCCCCATTGTGGCCTTTAGACTAGGAATCAGTTACTTTCATATTTCCACTGGAGATGATAAATAATTCCACAGACCTGGCTCCTTCTTGTCCCTTGTCTCTTTAAATGCGACATTTTCTCCAAAGCAAAATTGCTTTGGCGTTCTCTTGAGACTTTTCCACCTGTCACTATGATTAGAATACCAGTAGTGAGGAAAGCTTACCTGCAATGTCTGACACTTTCAAGCAAGTGATCTCACTCCATCCTTCCCACAGCCTTGAAAGGCAGATAAGGCAGCTATTGACACTCTTATATTACAGCTGAGCTCAGGGAAGTGAAATGGTGGTCATGTCATCTAGTAGAGACAAGGCACTCCATTAGCCCCTGCCGTCCCCTGCTTCTTTTCTAGGATGCCTGTCAGCCAGCTTTGTTTTTGTCAACAGCATGTGGTTTCTCAGCAGCCCCTAATGTATATACCAAGCTGATGTTCAGGGAAGGCTTCCAGCTGATTCCTGAAGTTCATTTTCAAATATATGTATAGGATTAGGACCTAGGCCGAGTCAAATGAACAAACACTTACTAAGGGTCTATGTGGGTGTAGCTCTCCTACAGGTATCACAGCACAGAGAGATGGAGAGAGAATGAAGTAGAGTGCAACCCATATCTACCTGTGGATTTAGATGCAGACAGACTTCATTCAAATCACAGTGCCTCCTGGGTCTCTGAACAAGCTGAATAAACATCCACAACCTCAAGATTAACAGAGATAACATAAGGGGGCCAGCACCTTGAAAACGTTGAATTAAGTGATCGAGGTGACTTAGGAACATCGTCTCCATAATCCTTACAACACCCCTTATGAGGTAGGTAGGTAGACTATTGTTGTCCCTGTTTTATAGGTTGGTAAACTGAGGCACATATAGAATGGCGATGGATGATGATTGGCCAACAGTTACACTGTTGCATTTTGCTGGTCTGTCTACCTCCAAACACAGCTGGCATTCTTAATCTTGTGATTAAGATAAGAATTTAGTCCTCCAGCTGCTTTTTTGAGGTATAGGGTATTGTGGCATAAGTTTGGGATTAGAGGTTGCGATATCTGATATCTAGATTCACTCACCATTGTTACAACTGGCTGTATCTCCAAGAAAGTCACATCCCCTCTCTGGGTCCCAGTTTTATCACCTGTAAAAAGAGTGGTGCCGTCATCCATAAGGTCCTGTGTATCTCCAGTGATCGCTTCTCTTAGCACTTTCTAAAGAGAAATAGGTCTTTTTTTCTTACTCATCTTTCACATAAAGTGTTTGCCACTTGGTAAGAACCATAGGGAGGATGAGCAGAATAGGGAAGGAGAGTGGATTCTCCACGAAGGGAGTGGCATTGAAGGTGAATCTGAGGCAGGGGACTGGACTGTTGTGGCTTGATGCCATTCCTGGGAGTCATGTCCTGACCTGGGCCATGAAGGCCGGTCACACATGCTCTAAAGACCACTTCCTGCACCAAGGAAATGCTTTAAGATGGGGACTGAGGACTAGAACCATCGCTTCTCTGGCAGGACTGTTTCTCCTATTTGGAGTCTATAGGACTCTGCCAACCCTATGCTACCCAGCCACCTGCATAGCTGCCATCAGTGGGTCTAGAAACAGATCCCACTGTTCCTATTGGCATTTGCTGCAATGGCTGGATCATGTCTTAGTCTAGCTGAAATAGAGGGGGATTGTGAGGTATACCTGGGAGAACAACCGGCAAGCCATGCCCAAAAATCAGTCTGCCATTGAAAACCCTATGAGTAGCAGAGAAGCACTGACAATAGTGTTTTGCTTGTTGTATGTAGGGTCGCTATGAGTTGGACACCGACTCGACGGCACCTAACAAAAACAACAACCAAGGTATAATTGATATGATACCACAGGATGTCCCAGGAGCCCTACATACCTGGCTCTATTCACTTCCTGCCAGCAGAAAGCATGTGGTTTCTATGCAAACATTGAATCTCTGCTGAGCCATCATGGTGATAGCAAAGTCCTCCCTGTGGCCATTTCACTCTGAGAACTTAAGTATCCTGCTAAATCCCACTTTCTGAAACTCTCTCTAGCCTGATCTGCCTCTGACTTCTCCCTGCAAGTTATTGCAAGAGGGTCTTCAAATGCATTTTGCACATCAAGCCCTTTCTAGTCTAAAGACAATGTTTAGCACAGACATCCTCTTTACCAAGCACAAGCAGGTGCTAGTGGAATGATTAAAATACAAATGTACTTCAATGTGTGTCTTGATTCAGAGTCCCTTTTGTTGCTATGTATCTTCTTAAGTGATGGACTCCAAAATCTCAGCCATCTCTAGAGGGGATGGTTGAAAAAATTGACATTACTAGCTGGTTGCTCTGCTAAGAAAGACAGATCCGTGGCTTCAGTCACTGTCAGTTGTGCAATCTGGCCAGGGATTTAGCCAGGAAAGTGTTTACTTTTGGGAGAATAACAGGTGCCATTGAGAATCTGATGAAATATAGTCATGCACACGGCCTTGGACTCAATTTCAGAGAGTACACAGATGCCCCGCCCACATGCCAACAATCTATTTCCAGACTGGAATTTGAGTTGCAGACCTGGGATTGAATCTGAGGTATCGGTCACTTGACTGGTGTGAGGATCAGCACCTTTATCCAGACATCTGTGTAGGAGTGAGTGTTAGATGAGATGACCTCAACAAGGGTCCACTGTCCCCTATATGCTCAGTGTGCACCAGCCTAGCATCTGGGCAGCCAGCAAGAGAAAAATAACTGAATAACTAAGTAAAAAGCCCACCACCCTCTCTGCCCCTCTCAAAATGAGCTTCCATCCCAAGGGAGTGCAATCTCACTGCCCATTTTATGTGCTGTTTCATTAGCCTCAATAACAACCACTTTGCTGTGTCCTTGATTGCCCAGGGAGGCTTTTGCAGTGACTTATAAACGTTAATGGTTCTTCTGACCAGCTTCCTTCTGACTGCTGGTAGGAATTGCGGAGCAGAAACTTCCACAACTGCCTCTTCCTCTCTGTACCCAAGCTGCTTGGCTGGGCCTCACACTACTGCACTGGGCAGAGCTGAGCAGAGCAGGGCACTTTGTATGGGAAGGGAGGAAAACGCCTCCACCCCTGAGTACTGAAAGAGACTTCATGACTTGCAATTCAAACTGTGGGCTGTGGACCAGCAACAAAGAGCATGTGTTCTTAGGAGAAATGCAGAATCTCAGGCTCTACTAAGACCTATTGGCTTGGAAGCTGCATTTTAACAAGATTCCTGGGATGATTCTTATGTATGGCAAACTCTGGATGCAGCTGGGAGCACCACTCTGATAGTGGAAGTAGCTCAGACAGTTGCGCATGTCCCATGGGGAAAACATGACCTTGAAAATAATGAAGTGGGAATAAGAAGCATCAAAAGTTTCCCTTCCATTTTGCTCCACAATCCACTAAGTGCTATGATGGGTGCTGGGCTGACTCTCTAAATACTTGAATTTGCAGCTCTGTGTTCCTTGCTAAAATCCATCCCACTTCTATTTACCTGAATAACTTTCATGACAGAAGAAAACAGGTGTGAGTTTGAGCTCTGGCTTTGCCAATCACAGATTCTATAATCTTATGTAAATTCCATATCCTACTAAGTCTTAAAATGCCAATCTAGAAAATGAGAATAATGATGAATAATCTTCTGAGGGCTACTGTTATGAAGATATGGGATTATATATGTAGGAGAGGCATTAATCCAATAACTGGCCTCTGGTGAATGCTCAATAAATAGCAAATGCATGGTTTTGTACCTCTTGCTGTAGCTCTTCATTTAATTTCCTGCTCAACTGAGTTCTGCAAGGGTAAAAGCCAAGGCTAGTCTCTGGTTGCCAAGCATATGGTAGGTTTGTTCGCCCCAAATTTGTGGGGTCAATATTGGATATTTCTGATAGCCAGGAAAGCCAGGCCCCCTCTGTGTGACTTAATAATCACAAGAACTCTGTGAGATAGGTTTTATTTCTCCCAGTTTTTGGATGGCAATTCAGGCTCTGGGTCAATAGAAAATTGTCCCAGGTCACATAGCTTGTTCACAACCTGATTTGAGGCTACTACTTCCCCTGATGGGCTGGGATTTAGCTCAGTTGGTAGAGTGCTGCGCTGCAGTCTCTAAGGTCCCGAGTTCAATTCCCAGCACCACAAAAATGGGAGAAGGGCCTGGCAATCCACTCCCAAGGCAATCCCAAAACAGTCAGCCATTGAAAACCCTATGAGGGTCGCTATGAGTCGGATACCGACTCGAAGGCACCTAACAACAACTTCCCCTGATAATCAAACATTATTTTTGTCTCACCTTACTACTTCCTCTTAGGTTCATTTGGCCTTAAGTTCATAGTGTCTCAGGGTTCAAAATTCGTGAATGATCAACCATTTCAAGAGGTTGCATATGATCAGGAACCACCAGTACTGAAGGAAGAAGTGGAAGCTGCATTGAAGGAATTGGTGAAACAAAAGGCTCCAGGAATTGATAGAATATCAACTGCTATGTTTCAACAAACAGATGCAGCACTGGAGGTGCTCACTTGTTTATGCCAAGAGATTTGGAAAACATCTCTCTGGTCAACTAACTAGAAGAGATCCATATTTTTAACTATTCCTAAGAAAGGTAATCCAACTAAATGTGGAAATTATTGAATGATATCAATAATATCACAGGCAAGTAAAATTTTGCTCAGGATCATTCAAAAGCAACTACAGTAGTATAGTGATAGAGAACTGCTGGAAAATCAAGCTGGATTCATAAGAAGGAACCAAGGACATCACTGCTGACGTCAGATGGATATAAGCCAAAAGCAGAGAAAAACAGAAAGATGTCTATGTTTTAATGACTATACAAAGGCATTTGACTGTGTGGATCATACCAAATTATAGATGACATTCTGAAGAAAAGGAATACTAGAGCATTTAATTGTCCTCACGAAGAAATATGGACCAGGAGGCAATCATTTAAACAGAATAAGGAAACACTGCTTGGTTTAAAGTCAGGAAAAGTGTGCATCAGGGCTATATCCTTTCACCACACCTTGTTGATCTGTATGCTGAGCAAATAATCTGAAAAGCTGGGCTTCATGAAGAAGAATGTGGCATCACAATTGAAAGAAGACTCATTAATGACTTGTGTTATGCAGATGAAATAGTTTGCTTGCTGAAAGTAAAGAGGATTTGAAACATTTACTGATGAAGATCAAAAAACACAGCCTTCAGTATGGATTGTACCTCAACATCAAGAAAACAAAAATCGTTAAAACTTGGTTAATAAGCAACTTCATGATAATTGGAGAAAAGATTGAGGTTGTTCAAGATTTTGTTTTACTTGATTTTACAATCAACACCTGTGGAAGCAGCAGTCAAGAAATCAAAAGATGCATTGCATTGGGATAAGTTGTTGCAAAAGACCTGTTTAAAGTGTTGTAAAGATGTCACATTGAAGACGAAGGTGCACCTGATTCATGCTGTGGTGTTTTCAGTTGCATCATATGCTTGTGAAAGCTGGACAGTGAATAAGGGAGATGGGAGAAAGACTGATGCTTTCTGAATTATGGTGCTGGAGATGAATAATGAATATACCACAGACTTCCAAAAGAACTAAGAGATTCATCCCAGAGGTGCAACTAGAGTGCAGTATTGAAAAGTAAAGATGTCATCTTGAAATGAAGGTGCACCTGAATCATGCTATGGCATTTTGAGTTGTATCATATGCTTATGAAATCTAGATAGGGAGATAGGAGAAGAATTGGTGCTTTTGAATTATGGAGCTAAAGACAAATATTGAATATACCAGGAACTACCAAAAGAACCAATAGATCTACCTTAGAAGAAGTTCAACCAGATTGCTCCTTTGAAGCAAGGATAGTTACACTGCATCTTCCATATTTTGGACATGTTGTCAGGAGGGACCAATCCCTGCAGAAGGACATTATGTTTGGGAAAGTAGCGAGTCAATAAGAAAAGGAAGCCCTGTACTAGATGGATTGATACAGTGACTGCAACAATGGACTTAAACATAAGAAAGATCATGTGCAGGACACAGTGTTGGATAATGTTTTGTTCAGTGGTATATAGGATCACTATGAGTTGGGGCCAACTTGACAGCACCTAACAACAATGACAACAAGGTTCAGACAGATGATAACATGTGTCATGGGTGGGAGAGAGGACATTGTTTGTGTGTGTGTGTGTATGTGTATGTGTGTGTGTGTGTGTGTGTTTGGTACTTAGGGGTTGAACTCAGAATCTTTCACATACTTTGAAAGTGTTTTACCACTAAGATGCACCGCTAGCTCATTTTTTATGTTTTATTGTGAGGCAGTGTCTCGCTAATTTTTGCAGGCTCCATCTGACCTTGAACTCATGATCCTCCTGCCTCAGCTACATGAGTTGCTGGGATTAGAGCAATACACCACTTCACCTGGCTTTGCTACTGTCTTCTTTGTTCACTGGCCACTGATCAGCCCGTGGCTAGAGGGAAATACCTTTATAGTATCTACCCTAAGTCCACCTTGCTGTTTTATAACCCATTCTTTCTGAACACTTTCCAAAATTCCAGTATTTGACCTATTGCTGGCACTGTTTGGAATCTCTACCCACCAGCATGTTATTTATTTTCTATTTTATCATGTCAACTCAGTGTTTTTTTATTTAAACCAAGTTTTAAAATGAAATTATATCACTGCCATAAATGGAAATCTAGCATTACCTTCCATTAGTAGAAAGTAAAAATAAGATACAAAACAAATGATATTTCTTCCATCTAGGCAGACACTGTTGCCTGTAGCAGGTTCTCTGTCTGAAGCCTTCTTTCTCTTTCTGCAAAGTGAGATTGATAAGTAATGGTTAATGACAGAGGCTTTGAAATCTAAGCTGTTTTTTTCCAGAAGGATTAGGAAACAATGAGAAAGAGGCAATGAAAAGGAAATGCACTTCACTGCCACGTTATTGGATGCTTTTTAGTATTCTTTGGGTATCAATAAAATCATATCATAAGCTCCCAGAGGTTTCATTCCCTGGAAAGCAACATTGAGTATACTCTATGCCATTAGCTACTATTGAATAGGAGGGATATGTCTTGATTCCTTAACCAGCCTGTCCAGCAAAAAGTAATGGAGTGTGCACACTGTAGCAGACTTCCTGGCTTTGTATCCCAGTTCCCATGCTTACCAACCATTCACCCCAGGGAAGTTACTGGGCTACTAGTTTTCTCATCTGTAAAAATGTGTGCCAGTAGCAAGTACTTTGTACAGTTGTTGTAAGGACAAGCACATAATGAGATAGGTTGAGCAGGACCTGGCACAGAGTGAGTGCCATATAAATAGTGCTGCTACTGCTATATTACCATGCTCTGACCAAAAGATGACAATTCATGTCATCTTTGCCTCCATTAATTTGCCTCCAATTCATGCAATAACTCTTCACCTGCATGAAGAGTCCTGGAGAGACCCCTTGCCCCTGAGGTCACATATTAAGCAGTTGTTGGGCCTGGAGTCTCCTCTAAGAGGAAGACAGTGAGGAGGGAGACAGGGCTCCAAAAGTTCAGGACACTTCTCTGGAGGGAGCTGGCACGGGTTTTGTTCCTTTTATATCATGCACTTTGGAAAGTCTTCTGTATCTTCTTTCCCATTAACTTGCAGTTGGTGCTACTCTCTGAATATTTCCTGTTTTCTATCTTCTGTGACAGTAGTATCACTGCCTTTGCTTGAGAAATCACGTATGTCCCAGTGACTTTCTGTGGCCAACGAGATGTGAGTAGAAATAACCTGCATCTTAGCCAGCAGAAACTTGCAGTGTTGGTGGATGATTCACCACGCTACGTTTTTGCTAATTCAGTAATCAAGGAAAGATGGAATTTCTGAGTCAGTGTGGCAGAGACTCGAGCTCCCAGCCAATGCAGGGTGGAATGTGTGCCAAACAGGAGTATAAAACTTTTGTCATTTTTAGCCATTGACATTTTACTACCAGAGCAAAACCTAACTTACCCTGGCTGAGACAAATCCCTATGTGCTGACACCCACTTGAATCCTTGCATCTAACAGGGGTTCTCTTGCCCTTGGAGTGCAAACAAGAGCCAGGTTCTGGGCCTGGGTGAGTTGGGTGGGCCATACCCAGAACCAGTCTCACTTTATACCTCTGTCTCGCTTCTTCTCTCCTGGTCAGTCTGTAGTAAAGAAAGTGAGGCAACTTGGGCTCAGGACTCTTCTTCAGCTGCCACCTTCTTGCAGAACCTTGAGACATTTTCTCCCTTCTGGGTTTGTCTCTGAGACATACTACATCTTGGGGAAAGGAGAAACTCCACAAACTCATTGCCTTGGCCCCTGTTAGCTGTCTGAATATATATTTTTAACCTTATCTCTTTATCTAGCCTTTGCTTAAGTGATTCCAGAGATAGAACACCTACTACCCCTACTAATGCACAGATGGATGGGCTGTGAGCTGTGAGTCCTACTGTGCTACTGGACTGTGAGACAATAGTGAGTGTTTGACTTACCTGAAAGGTGAATGATTTTGAAGATCCTTACCTTGCAGTGTGGACATATGATCAATTTATTATCCTGACCAGGACACTGGTAAGAATAAAAGAGAGTGCTGGTAACAATTATACTGGAACAATAGGTATAAAATGAAACTAACCTGGGCAAACCAGCATATATGATCACTTGACATATATGATTCTATGGCCACCAGCAAATGGTACAAATCAAATTTCAGGACATGATCATGTCCTGTCTCTGGTAACTAATCCTGAATTTTGTTCTTCCCCCCTATTATCCACCTAACCTGTTGATAATCATTCTTCTTTGGACTGTCTCTATTATACTCTAACTGATATGATACTCTTGTGAGAATTTCAGATCCACAGACACTTCAGAGAGAAAGCATGTACATGTGAGCATAATTTCAAGCAAATTTCCCTCATAGGTGCTTCATATTCCTGACTGCTGTCTCGATCAGATGCATATTTAATGCCTTTTGATGGAGACACAGATGCAAACTGCTCAGCCCTTTCTGGCATTAGAGAGTGCTGCCAGGTCCCAGTACAGTTGCAGAGAGAGCTACCAGAATGCCTGCAGCTACCTTCTCTTTGTGTCCCCACAAGACCTGCTGCTCAGGAAACTTACCCACAAAGTAATAGAAGGAGAGGCAGAGTTTATTAAGTTTCCTTCTGCAGGCTGTTTGATTGTCTTTCTGCCCTGGGAACAGGCTCATTTGCATGGTTGATTTATAGCTTTAATTCAAACATTATAGTTGTTTCACATAAACCACTACCTTGGATCCTCTTCAGATGGTTCCAGGAACAATTCACTCGGTATCCTATGGAACCCAGGGAGGCCAGGAGCCTCTGAGATTTGTGTTTCAATGGGGGGCAGAGGAACAGAAAAGGTAGAGAATGGAAACTAAGCAAAATGTTAAGTTTCAGAATCGCTTGAGTCTCACTCCAGGGCAGTTGGCAATAACACATGTCTCAAGCACACTCAGCTTCAAGAATCCTTGATAATTGTTATTTGTTCTTATATTACTGCTTCTCTAAGGGGAACTTTCTTTAAAACGTGTCTTTTCTCTTCTGTTCTTTGTTTATTTTTTCCAAAAGACAGTTGAAATTTACTGAGTATGTACCAAATGCCAACCACAGAGTTAATTACACAGATAATGGTGGTGCAAAAGGCAAGTTTGTCCTAGCCCTCAGAGAGATTATACTTTTGCAAAACAATACAGACCTCAGTAAAGTAGAATACATTCTCTTAATTATGCATTCTAAGCATCTGCTTTTGGAGTAACATATTTAAATATAGTCTACTTGAAAGCACTGGAGAGATTCTCAAGTTACCAAAACTTGAGGGGCCAAGATTACAGCCATAAGGGATATGCAGGAAGGGGACCTCACACAGGCATTCCCTTGAGTCCTTTGTCATTTCTTAACTGAAGGGAAGAAGGTAGGGAGGGGAGGAGGGGAAGAATATGAGAATATAATTTGCTTAGGGAACAAAGCAGAATGTGGTTGAAAGTCTAATTGGCATTTTATTTAGTAATCTAATACAAATAGGTGAGAGAAAAAATGAAGTTCAAGATGCTAAGGATAAGGATCCTAGAAAACACACAAAATTTTCAGGTGGGATCCTTCAAGGACTGTAACATAGAAGTGGAGTAGAATGAGAAGTCAGGCAAGCCTTACAAAGACTGAAAATAAGCCTTACAGAAGTGAGGCCACTATTCTAGCTATCTGACAAGAAAATAAGGTGAATATATTCGTAATTACTAAACTGGAAAGAATTTTATCAGCAAATTTCCATTTAGAAGTACAGGGAATAAAGTATTAGGCATAAAAATAGAATAAGAGACATATAAGGAATGTCATACAGTCTAACATTCATATGATTTGATTCACAAAAGAGTAGGAAGGAAAAAAATGGGAGAGAGGCAATATTTAAAGAGAGAATGACAAAAGCTTTATGAAAGGGGATGAAAAATATCAAGCTATACATATGCTTAAGAATCTGTGCTAACCCCAAATAGGATAGATTTAGATGAAAGCACATATAGGCACACAACAATAAAACTGCTGTAAAACAAAGGAGTGAGAAACTGTTAAAAGTAAGAAAAAATCACTTTAAAGGAAAGACAATGAGAATAGCAGCTAACATCTCAACAGAAACAATTTGTTGTTGTTAGGTGCTGTCAAACACCAGAAAAACAGAATAGCATTTCCAAAGTGCTGAGGGAAAATAATTGCCAACCCCCAATCCAATATGTATAAAAAATATCCTTATGCAGTAAATTAAAAATTAAGATATAACCTCAACAAAAACAGCAAAAAGTTGTTACAGTGTTATAAAATGTACTAGAAGAAATATATAAGCAAAGCTAAATGCATACATAGTGACTGATAATTACAATAATAATGCTGTGCTATGGATAGGTATAGACATCCGTATATGTGTATATATATATATATATGGCTAAAATCTGAAACTCATAAGATGGGAGGGAAGAAGTGGAACTGAAATGTTTTCAAAGCCTATCGTTGTCTAAAACATGGTAAAGGTAATATATTGGAATGTAATAAGCTAAGGATGATTTGAATCTCTAGATTAGAGCTAAGAAAAGATTGTACAATAAATAAGCTTATAATGAAGGGAAATGAAGTTATAAAATAAATATTCAGTTCTACAGAATATTAAAAAGGAAAGAAGCAGAAAAGAAAACTTGTAGAAAATATGATAAATATTAATTCAAATACATCAATAAATACATAATTATATATTTATTATATAATATTAATGATAATTGTGTGAGTATATATAATGTATTGTTGTTGTTGTTAGGTGCCATTGAGTAGGATCTGAGTGTAGCTAACCTACGTTCAACAGAACAAAATCCTCCCTCACACTGTGCCATGCCCGGCACTCTGTCAGTGCTTCTCTGGTATTCATAGGGTTTTCAATGGCAGATTATTTGGGGATTGTATCAGTAGTGAGCTGCAAGATCCTTTTCCTGTTTATATGGTGCTGAGAATTGATCTTAGGGCCACAGAGAGCAAAGAGCATCATTCTTTCAACTGGGCTAAACCCCAGTCCCATATTTTATATACAGATACTTTAAATATAAATGATATAAATAGTCCAATTGGAAAAGCAAAGAATTAAAAAACAAAGACTTGTGTCTGAAAATAAATAATGCTATAACTCAAAATGTCAATAATAAGACAAAAATCCAATTTAAAAAAGTGTAAAAGATCTGAGCCAATTATTTGCCAAAGAGGATATACAGATGGCAAGTAGGCACATGAAAAGATGTTTAAAATTATACATCTTTATGGAACTGCAAATTAAATAATGGCATACTACTACATGTGTAGGGCTGGAGCTTAGCATTTAGCTCAGTTGGTAGGGCACCTGTTCTGCACGCTCTGAGAACCCAGGTGTGATCCCCAGCATTGAAAAAAAAAAAAAAGGAAAAAGAAAAAGAAAAAAGAAAAAGAAAAAAAGAAGGATGTGGCAGTCCACTCCCAAAAACAATCAGGACACTATAAGCCATTGAAAACCCTATGAGGGTTGCTATGAGTTGCACTTGACTTGATGGCACCTAACAATAACAACAACTACATGCACATTGGAATGGATAAAATCCATGGCACAGATAACACCAAATGTCAGTGTGGATGTAGAATAGGCGGAAAGCTCATTCATTGTTTCTGAGAATGAAAAATGATATAGCCATTTTGGAAGATAATTTGGCATTTTCTTAACAAGCTGAACATAGTCTTAACTATATAAGCCAGTAGTTGCTCGACTAGGTACATAGCCAAAGATGTTGAAAACTACATCCACATAAGAACCTGCACATGAATAGTAGCTTTATTCATAATTATTAAAAGCTAGAAGCAATCAAGATGTCCTTCAGGAAGTGAATGGATAAACAAAGTTTGGTATATTCATTGAATGGAATATTAATCAGCAATAAAAAGAAATAAGCCATCAAACCACAAAAAACCATGGAATAAACTTAAATGTATGTTGCTAGTTGAAAGAAATCAGTGTGAAAGGGCTACATACGGTATAATTCCAACTATGTGATACTCTGGAAAAGGCAAAAGTATAGAGGTAGTAAAATAATCAGCAATTGCCTGAGGTTTGAGGGATGGAAGGGTTGAATGAGTACAGCATAGATTTATAGCACAGTGAAGCTATTCCAGGTGATAATGGCATATACGTGGCATTGTACATTTGTAGGAAACCACAAAATTATATATATAGCACAAAGAATATACCAAAATATAAACTTTGAACTTTCACTAATAATAGTGGATCAATATTGCCTCATCAATTGTAACGAGGTATTAAAAATAGAGGAATCTTTGTGTGAGAGGAGAGGTTATCTGGGAAAAAAAAGTAAAGACCAAATTGCATTTCAAAAGAAATTCTGAAACTTGCCCTTGAACATCAAACACATGGAAAAGAAACACATGATAAAGTTAAGGTACTAAATAGAAGATTTCAAAGGGCATTTGGGAAGACAAAATCGAATATTACAATGACATGTGCAAAGAACTGGAGATAGAAAACCAAAAGGGACGAGCACACTCTGGTTTTCTCAAGCCTAAGGAATTAAAGGAAAATTCAAGTCTCGAGTGGCAATAGTGAAAGATCCTATAGGGAAAATGTATAATAATACAGGAAACATCAATATAAGATAGAAGTAATACAAAGAGTCATTACATTATAAAGAATTGGTAGATGATCAACCATTTCAAGAGGCTGCATATGATCAGAACCAATAGTACTGGAGGATGAAGTGGAAGCTGCCTTGAAGGAATTGGCAGAACACAAGGCTCCTGGAATTGATGGAATATGCAGAGATGTCTTAACAAACAGATGCAACACTGGAGGTGCTCACTTATTTATGCCAACAGTTTTGGAAAAGAGCTACCTTGCCAACTGACTGGAAGAGATTCATACTTGTGTCTACTCCCACAAAAGGGGATCCAATCAAATGTCATTATCAAACATCATTAATGTCAAGCACAAGCAAAATTTTGCTAAAGATCATTCAAAAGTGACTGCAGACAGGGAACTGCTGGAAAAATCAAGCTTGATTCAGAAGTGTGGAACCAGGGGCATAATTGCTGATGTCAGATGGATATTAGCCAAAAGCAGAGAATACCACAAAGATGTCTATCTATGTGTTATTTGACCCTGCAAAGGCATTTGACTGTTTGGATCATAACAAATTATGGATAACCTTGTGAATAATAGGAGTACCAGAGCACCTAATTGTATTCATGAATAATCTGTATATGGACCAGGAGGCAGTCATTTGAACAGAACAAGGAAATACTGCTTGGTTTAAAGTCTGGAAAGGTGTGCATTAGGGCTGCATCTTTTCACCATACCTCTTTAGTCTGTATGTTGGGCAAATGATATGAAAAGCTGGAGTTTATGAAGAAGAACATGGCATCATGACTGGAGGAAAACTCATTAAAAATCTGCATTATGCAGATAACGGAACTCTGCTTGCTGAAAGTGAGGAGAATTTACTGATGAAGATCAAAAACCACAGCCTTCAGTGTGGATCGCACCTCAACATCAACAAAACAAAATGTCCTTACAACTGGGTGAGTATGCACCTTCATGATAAATGGGAAAAGATTGAGGTTGTCCAAGATTTTGCTTTACTTTGTTCTATAATCAACATTCGTGGAAGCAGCAGTCAGGAAATCAAAAGATTCATTTCATTGGGAAAAGCTGTTGCAAAAAACCTTTTTAAAGTATTGAAGAGTAAAAATGTTACATAGATGATGAAGGTGTGCCTGACTCATGCCATGATATTTTCAGTGGCATCATATGGTTGTCAAAGCTGGATATTGAATAAGAGATACAGAAGAATAATTGATGCTCTTAAATTGTAGTGCTGGAGATGAATATTGAATATACGTACTATGTTGTTGTTGTTAGGTGCTGTCGAGTCGGTATCAGACTCATAGCGACCCTCATAGGGTTTTCAATGGCTGACTGTTTTGGGATTGCCTTGGGAGTGGATTGCCATGTCCTTCTCCCATTTTTGTGGTGCTGGGAATTGAACTTGGGACCTAAGAGACTGCAGTGCAACGCT
The DNA here is from genome assembly GCA_007922755.1 of Pedetes capensis. Classification (NCBI taxonomy): domain Eukaryota; kingdom Metazoa; phylum Chordata; class Mammalia; order Rodentia; family Pedetidae; genus Pedetes; species Pedetes capensis. Next base: position 31,395 of record VMDO01014365.1, on the reverse strand, counting down.
CTACCAACTGAGCTAAATCCCAGCCCATACACACTATAGACTACCAAAAGAACTAATAGATCTGTCCTAGAAGAAGTACAACCAGAGTAGATCATGGAAGCAAGGATAGCTAGAATACATCTTATGTATTTTGGTATATTGTCAGAAAAGACTAATCCCTAGACAAGGACATCATGTTGGTAGAGTGGCAGTTCAATGAAAAGAAGGAAAATCCTCAGCTAGATGGATTGACATATTATCTGCAGCAATGGGCTTAAACATAAAAAAGATCATGTGCCTCACACAGAATTCAAAACTGTTTTGTTCTGTTATATGTAAGATTCACTATGAGTTAGACCCTACTCAAAGGCACCTAACAACAATGTATGCAGTGTGTGTGTATGTGTGCATGTGTGCGCATGCATATGTGTGTGTGCGCATGTGTATACCAATGTTGTTGTTAGGTGCCATCGAGTCGGTATCCGACTCATAGTGACCCTCAAAGGGTTTTCAATGGCTGTTTTGGGATTGCCTTGGGAGTGGATTGCCAGGCCCTTGTTAGGTGCCATCGAGTCGGTATCCGACTCATAGCGACCCTCAAAGGGTTTTCAATGACTGTTTCGGGATTGCCTTGGGAGTGGATTGCCAGGCCCTTCTCCCATGTGTATACCAATAGGCAATTGATTTTAGTTCCAGAATAAAATTTCCAAAGTTTGTAAGTTTGTTTATACTTAATTGTTGATCTATTTAACACAATAATAGAATAATGAAGCAGGAATAACTTTTTTGGTAAAACTACTAAACAGTGATCAATAAATATATGCAATGTCTAAACAAAGCAACTGGAGGACAAGTAGTTTTCCCTCTCTCACTTCTGGAAATGAATGCGAACATATGACTTTCTTTTTTAGGGACTGAGATGCATCATTCAAGATAATGGCCTACAAGTCCATCCATTTGGCTGAAAATATCACAATTTTATTGTTGTTTATGGCTGCATAATATTCCACGGTTTTTAAATACCACATCTTTCTAATCCATTCATCAATTAAAGGAAGTCTAGGTTGATTCCATATCCTTGTAATTGTAAACAATTTTCAATAAACATAGAAGTGTAGAAGTCTTTTGGTATAAAGATTTAGTTTTTTGGGGCACATACCAAAGAGTGGGATGGCTGATTAGATCAAATGGTAGTTCAATGATTATTTTATTTTTTGCAATGGTGGGGAATTGAACCCAGGTCTTCATGCTTGCTTTTCAAATGCTCTACCACTGAGCCACACCTCCAGCCCAATTTTACTTTTTATCTTGAGATAGGGTCTCGCTAAATTATGCAAACTGCCTCTGGCCTCGAACTTGCATCTTCCTGCCTCTGCCTACTGAGCCACGGGGCTTACAAGTATGGGCTACCATCTCAGCAGGAGTTCAATTCTTATTTTTGTTAGGAATATCCACACTGATTTCATAGTGGCTGTACTAGTTTATAGTCCAGCCAGCAATGTAAAATGGTTTTGTTCTATTGTTTTTGCTGATACTAGCCATTATGACTATGATAAAATATAATATAATGCAAAATATAATATAATGCAATGATTTGCATTTTCTGAATGGCTAAGGAGGTTGAACATTTTTTAATGTTTATAAGCCATTCATATTTCATCTTTTGTAAATTGTTCATTTCCATTGCCCTTTTGTTATTTGTATTATTTGGGTTTTTGGTGTTTAGTTTTTTCTTTTAGTTCTTTATATATCCTCATTATTAATCCTCTATTAGATTTGTAAGTTGTAAAGATTTTCTCTCATTCCATGGATTCTGTCTTTATTCTGTTGATTGTTGCTTTGGCAGTACAGTGGCTTTTTAATTTGATATAGTCAATATGTCAATTCTTGGTGCTTCTTCCTGGGCTATTGGAGTTATGTTAAGGAAAAACTTGACTATGCCCACATGTTGAAGTGTACTACCTACATTTTCTTTTATTAGTTTTACAGTTTCTAATTATAAGTTGAGATCTCTAATCCATTTTGATTTTTGTACAGAGTGAAAGGTACGGATTTTCATTCTTCTATGTGTGGACACCCAGTTTTCCCAACACCGTTTGTTAAAGAGATTGTCTATTTTCCATTGTATCTTTTTTGGCACCTTTGTTGATAGCTGTGTGGATCTATACCTGGATCTTCTATTCTATTCCATTGGTCTTTGTGCCTGCTTTTGTACCAGTATCAGGCAGTATTTGTTAATGTGGCCCCATAGTATAGTTTAAAATTAGGTGTTGTAATGCTTCCAGTGCTGACTTTACTAGCTAGGATTGTTTCAGCTATAAAAGGTCTTTTGTATTTCCAAATAAATTTTTGGATAGTATTATCTAATTCTGTAAAATATTTCATTGGGATTTTGATGAGGATTGCAGTGAATCTGTAGAGCACTTTTGGCAATGTTGCCATTTTAACTATATTGATTCTTCTAATCCATGAGCAGGGGAGATTTCTCTATTTCCTAGTATCTTCTTTGATTTCTTTCTTCAGTGTTTTAATGTTTTGATTAAAGAGGGCTTTGAGGTCTTTAGTTAGATTAATTCTAAGATATTTGATTTTATGAGGAGCTATTATGAAAGGGATTGTTGTTTTGATTTCTTGTGCCCCTGTTTGTTGTTAGTACCTAGGGATGCAACTGTTTTTTGAATGCTGATTTTGTATCCTGCCACTTTGCTGGAAGAATTTATTAAATCTAGAAGTTTCCTAAGAGAAACTTTAGATTCTTTTAAATATAGTTTCATATTGTCTGCAAATCACATTAGAGAAACATAATAATTTCAGTAGATATTTATAAAATCAGTCCCCATTCCTAGTGAAAATACTTGACAACCAAGAATGGAAAGATAGTTGTATAATCTAATAAATCTATAAAACCTCTATATTAAGCATTACATTTAATTATAAAATATCAAAATCTTGCCTTTATAATCAGAATGAGACAAATATGTTTACTATAATTTCTTCTTTCCAACAGTGTACTGAAGGTTGATGTAGAAAATCCAAAGGAATATAATAGACAGAAAAGTGAATTTGGCAAAATCGGACCATGAACATAAAATATCTGCATTATTTTTTACATACTGATTGTAAATTAGTGAAAAATAAGATCTAAAACAATATTTCCAATATCATTAAAGAACAAATGTGGAGGGCTCCTGTCTGTAGTTCTTAGGGCCTTCCTCATAATGGTTCTTTGTCTCCTAACCACAGAGTCTATAAGGTATCTCACCATGTTTTTCTGAACTCAGGCTTAGTACTTTCTCCCTCTGCTCTATGCAGCTTCAAAATTCAGCAAACATCCTAAGTGAAAAACATCATCAGTTTGAGGAAATTGCATTTAAGTTGCTCCATCCCTGGGAGTTTCTATGAACATGGTATAGTGAATGCTAAAGTACTGCTATGGAGGGGAATAAAGGGTTAGGTTCCTATGCTCCACTACCAGCTCTGTTCTACCATGCTCTTTGTACTTGCTCTGTCAGGGTAAAGCCCAAATACTCAGCCTTTGGCATATGCCCAGAATCAGCTGATGTCCCAGGGACAGTTGAATCTTAGCTCACCTTTGAAATGTTTTCTCACATGGTATTTCACTCCCACCAATCTTTGCTGTTTCTGCAGCTCTGTGATACCTCTAAATGTGTGTTTCCAAACCTGCCAAGTTTTTCTCATTTTCTATGGGAACACTGGTTTTCATAAGCTTCTCTATTCTACGTGGTAACTGGGTTAGTAGCTGCTTATATGGAAGAGATGGGTGGTAACTGACCGGTGAGGTAAGGAGAGTCTCTGACTTCATCTGGGAATTGGACTTGTAGAGTGTATGCATATTAAGAAATCCAGTGAGTGTACAGTGAGATGCAGATGTTTTGGCATGTATTATATTTCTAAAAAAATGTGTACTTTAAAAAAGATGAAAAGATAGCACAAGAAAGGAAAACATTAAGCTATGTGCTAATTACAACTTTCCAAAAACTCACTGGAAAAGTAGCCTTTACAAAGGGGCTCTAATCCTTTCCTCAGTTTCTCTGCCCTTGAGTTTATCCCTCTCCTCTATCTTTGCCAGGGAGGAGGACCACATCTCTTACTGTGAGATGAGTAGCAACCTAATCTCCCCTCTTTCATTCTATAATTTCCCAAGACTTCATCCTTGTGACAAGACAGCTTTCCTAGAAAATTTTCAGAACAAATGAAGAGGCCTACTGGCATCACAGCGTATGGAAGCGTCTTTGGGACCACAGATCTCACAGGTTTAATCTGCCTGTGTGGTGTTCCCCACAGGCTGACTTGCACATCCAGCTGTTTAATTAACAAGGTACTTCTGGGCCCTGGCACATACTCACATCTCTGAAGACATTGTTAGTTCTTAGCAAAAGTACATCCTTCAGTCATAATAGGAAGAAAGTAACTACTTCAGAGCCTGTGAGCTGCAGAACCCTTCCCTTTCCACAGATAGTGAATCCAATTACTGGTCTCTCCTCCTTCCAGCTTGAGACTTTGGGGAGCTTCTAGAATTAGAAAGAGACCATATTCCCCTTCATAAAGTCTCTCTCAACCACACAAAGATAAATGGAGATATGTCCACTCCAGACGTTTCCCACTACCCTGAGTCTCTGGGGAAATGGAAGGAGTTTAATAATAAGCACAGCACAAGAGAGATGGGCACTGTCAGGAGAGGGAATTACAGGTGTGCCCTAGTGGGCACCATCACATGGGGCCCCTTTACAACCATGTTCTCTGCTGCTTCGGCCTCTGAAGATGAAGGCCAGCTATGGTCAGCAGTACTGCTGGGCTGTCTCCCCAGCTGTCCAATGCCTCTTTGGTGGTGGATGTTGTCTGATGGGCTTTACCACGAGACATACCAGTTTCTTTGGGCTCACTCTTATTTGTCCATTCACATGTCTCTCCTGCAGACAGCCTCATTGTCACTTTTTCAACCTTTTTCTTCCATAGTCTGTGAAGCCACCCAGCCAGGACAATATTCTTAATTTAAGCCACTGACGTGGAGGCTTCTTCAAGTCCATGGTAAGGACTCCAAGGGAGGAAATATCATGGAGCTGCATTTTACACCCTTTGTCCTGACTCGGACTCTCCCACCTGTCACTTCCTCTCCCCTACGTTTTCCATCCACCAAGAGGTTTGCATTCTGAGCACAGGAGGGTGGACCGTAGGTTATAAACCTCTCGGCATCCTGTAGGATGGAAGTGATGAGTTCGAAATCACAGAATTGTTACACTGGTGGTAACTGAGTATCACACAGATTAAGTAATTTACTGAAGTCACTCAGCTACTACATAGTGGTTCTAAAACTTAGGACAGATGAAACAATTATTCATAAAGTGGGACCCTGGTTCCGTGTCTTCCCACAGATCCACTGCACACTGTTCTCACAGAGAGCAAAGAGAACACACTCTAACCAATTATCTCAGCTTCCAAATGTGTCTCTTCAGGCAAGTTGAGTTCTCAGGACTCATTTCCTGAGTTAGTTATACCTAGTTTGCAAGATTGATAAGATATTTAAGTTTGCATAGGCAAAAGCAGCCAGGACAGATAGAAAATAGGTAATAGTTTAGTAAATATTCACTCTCATCTCAAGATGCTGTTATGATGGACACAGCCATCTCCCCTGTTTCTCAGGGTGGGGAGCAGTTTTTCCATGGATGCCTTGCCTGAACTCATTGAGAAACAAGGCTTCATTATACATCAACCTCAAGGTTAACATCAGAAGGCAGTTGTACCCACAGCAATTAATTTCTTCATTCCTGGCTTTCCTGCTAATTATTCTGAAAACATACATTCTGTCAGCAAGCCTACTTTCAAAACCAAAATTGAGGCAATTTTTCATCCTTAATAAAGTCTCTTCCCTTCTATTTCATAACTGAGGACATCTTAATTCTAGAGAATTTAAAAAATATGGAGAAACAGGAAGTATAGATGTCTTTCCCGTATTCTCTGTAATAACACCTGTACCACAAAGGAGAAAATGGCCTCTCTTTTATCCACTGGGTATAAGCACTCAACACTCTCTGCTTTGTTCAATTTACATGTCAAGGCTGCATGTCAGGGATTGAGGAATAAAGTGAAGTTGGGAGAAGTTACTTCCTTTGGTCAAGGTCACACTTTAAAGTCAGGGTCAGTATTTGGGTCTATGTCTAATGGGTATAAAAATCCATGATCTTTTAAACATTCATGTCTTGGTTATATGCCACTTCTTCCTAGAATCACACACACACATACACACACACACACACACACACACACACACACACACACACACTCCACTCATGCACCTACACACAGTTTATTGCTTCATATTTCTAACATATGGTAGAAGGAAACATGTCCCTTCTCTGTTCGCTTCCATTTTCCATATCTAAAGTAACCATCTCTCATGGTCTCCAGTGAATGTCCAGTGCCCAGTAGTTGGGAATTAAGCTTATTTCTTTATAGACAAGGAAAGTGTTTTTGTTTTTTTTTTTTGTTGTTGTTGTTGTTGTTGTTGTTGTTGAGTACAACCCACAGAGTTCTCCTTAGGTCTGTGGACTCACTCAAACAGTAACGATATGATCTTAGCGTAATTAGAAGAACCACAGCTCTTTGTGGGTGGGGACCATGCCATTCACTTTCTCTAAATCCACATCCAGTTGAGCCTCTATGAATTAGTGAAATGAAAGTCAGTTAATCAGGGAGCATCATGTGCTAAAGGAAGCTCTTTGCAGGAGACCATGTCTCCTGGGGATTCTTCTCAGCATTGCTGCTTAGGTGCTGCATGAGTTGTGAAAGGCACTGTCTTTATGGAGCGAGTTTTCTCACCTCTAGCATATGAAGTCAGGCAGGACAATCCTCCAGGTCTCCTCAGCTCTGTGTCCGTGGCATTTGGCTAAGCCTTTGGGACTATAATGTCTACACACCATATCTATACACTTTGAGACAGGATGCTATCAATCATGAGTATGCATCTCTCTTACCAGCTGTCCACATTAGAGGGCAAAACCACTTTTCTTCTTCTCTTTCCTGGTAGTGCAGATTTTAAAGATTTGGAGAGCCCTTCCTCATTGACTATTTGCAAACAAATAGACTCTTCTATGCAAAGATGAAGTCCACTCATTTCAAAATATCTATGCCAAAGATAATAATATGCACAATTTTTTTCTAAATATTTCAGAATCCCATTTATACTGTCTTCCTTTAAAAAGCTCTTATGGGCAAGGTTGTGTCAACTATTTCAATTAGAGTGAATTCTTTGGGGTCCTCTGTAGAAGAAAGACATTGAGAGGCAACCCTTAGTTTCCTTGTGGCTTTAGTTCTGAAGGTGAGGGAAGGCATTGCTGGAATCTCAAGCCATCTTTGACTCAGCTGAGAATCATCTCCCTGGCCAGGAAATGAGTCGTAATTACCAAGGAAGTACACAAATGTCTTTTAAACACATCTAGCTGTTTCAAGTGCCTTTGGACCATATTGGGAGCCAAGCTGAAGAAGCATGGCAATACATCAACATGCTTCCTCTTTCTGGGAAAGATAAGTGATGAGTCCCAATATTCACCCTGAAGGTTGTTCTTTAAATGGTAATGAGGCATTACTGGGTAAATGATGGCTGGAGATATGGGGAACAAAACACTTCTATGCAGTCTAATCCAAGAGTGCGCAGACTGCAAGGAAAAGGGGCAAAATCCAAAGGCAGAAATACCAGATGGACCCAGGAAGGATACAGGGTAGGGGAAGGGATCCCAGATCCTAGATCTGGTGAGTCTCAGACTGAGCACAAGCTAAGAATATCCTTATATCCCCGAACAAGCAAACCACAAACAAACAACAAAACAGAACACCAAAACCCAAAATGTCACTGCTTAATTTCCTGTTTTATTGCCCTTGTCCCAACCTTTTGTTGATGTGCCATGGGAAAAGTAAGAATAAGACAACCAAGAACAAGATTCTGTCAATATAGGAGACTCAGTGTGCGAAAAGCAGGCCAGGGCAACTGTTGGCCCTTGCTCGTTGACCAAGTGCCCTTGTGCTGGACATAGCTCACCTGGCTGTACTTACCCATGTTGTATTTAATTATTCTGCGAATATGCTCATATTCTGTCAACAAGCCTGCTTTCCAAATCAAAACTGTGGCAATTTTTCATCCTTAACAAAACCTCCTTTCTGTTTCCTCCCTGTGTTTCATAATCAAGCATATCTTAATTCTTAAGAATTTAAAGGATATGAAAAAACAGAACCTAATGACACAACCTAATGACAATTGTGCCTAGAAGACCAAATGACCTCTCTTTTATCTGTTGGTTTCAGGGACTTCAAGCTCCTTACCTTGCTGAATTTATACACGCAGGCTGCATGTCAGGAATTGTTAACTTATTAGCCCCATTTCGGCTTGGAGAAAGTGAGGCTGAGAGAGGTTACCTTCTTTGGTCAAGATTACACTGTAAATGTCAGAGTCAGTATTTGAGCCCAAGTGAGATAGTCAAATCCACGCTTTTTTTTTTTTTTTTTTTTGCTTTTAACATGCATGTATTCTGTGACTCTTGAGAGCACCTTATTTTCTCTTGTTCCAGCCTGGAGTACTTTCTGCCCCTCCTATGGTTTGGGTGTTTCCTCCAAATTTCCTGTGTAGGGAACTGAATCCTCGGCTTCTTATGTTAATGGTATTTGGAGGTAGGAAATCATTAAGGAATGATTGAGTCATGAGGACTTTATGTCATGAATAGTTAATCTCTTCATGGATTAATGGATTGATGGCTTAATGGGTTATGTCAGGAGTGGGTCTGTTATAAAATCTAACTTGGCTCTGTCTCATTGTGTGATACTCTCTGCCATGTCATAGTGCAGCCAAAGTCCCTCACCAGATACCAAGCAGGCCCAGCACCATGGTCTTGGGCTTCTCAACCTCTAGAACTGTGAGTTAAATAAAACTCTATTCTTTATCAATTGCCCAGGCTGTGGTTGGTATTTAATTACAGCAATAGGAAATGGACTAGGATCCCTCTTGCAGCCTTGTGCGGGGCTTCTGCCCACTTACCTCAGGAGTCTGCTTAGTCATTACTTCCTTGAGCCACAGCCTAGGTTGGACCTCGATTATGGTGTCTCCACATTTTCCTTTCTAAGTTGAATTAGTGTTGCAACAAAGGGTCAGGAGAGGAGAAAACACTAAAAGGGAGGAAAAAGAAAGAAAGGGGGCTAGAAAGAAAAGGAGAGAGGAAGAGGAAAGGGAAGAGAAAGAGGAAGGGGGGGAGTGATACAAGGAGAGAGAAAAGGAGGGGGGAGTGAAAAGGAAGACTGAAATAAAAAAGAGAAAGAGAAGCATGAAACAGAAAGGAGAGGGAGAGCAAAAGGAAATGTATCTGCTGCCCAGGAGCCATGTCTTCCCCTAGCACTGCCTGAGTCCTGGCCCTCGCCTGCTCCCTTACTCCTGCATGTCGGTGTCACACACCTTCTGGTTCAAGCTTGCATCTCCAACAGAACAATTTGTGCAAAACCTGCTCACTTGGGAGAAATATAGCATGTCAGGGGCTGCCTTCTCTGCTCTCTCAGAACTATGTTCTGAGGTTTCCAGCAGGAATGTCAAGGCCCAAATCTGGTGAGTGGGCTCAAGCCAGCTAAGACTCATGTGTGTGCTGGGGTGGGGGGTCTCCTCACTCAAGTTTAGTCAGAGCCCATTATGCACAACAGCTAGGAGGTGGCTGTAGGCAGTACAGGCTGCAGAGTGAATTGTTTTCCAGAGCTTATTAAAAGTGCTTCCTTTGGAGAAATGTCCTCTTTCTGCCAAAGTGTTGACTTGCAGTGTATTTTCTGAGGCCTCCTGTGTGGTCACAGGTTCTGGAAAAGGATTTGGGGTCTGGGATTTCCTACCAGGCTGCTGAGAGAGAAATTCATTTGGCTGCAGGAAGTTGAGAATTACGTTTAAGTTTTCATTTAGACTTGTGATTTTTAATGTGTAGTAAGATTACTTGAGGGAGCTTGTCTAAAATAAGCAATCCTAGGTTCCAGCCCCATAGATTCTGACTCAGTGGTGTTGGAGAAGGCCCTGGCGTTCTGCCTTATAACAGCAATCCTTCTTTTGCTTTATTCTAGTGCAGGGTTTCCAGACCCTTAGAGAAGGGCCTGGCAGGGGCGGGGCTGGCAGCTCTCAGGACAGGGGAAGCTGTCTGATTTATCTTGAGCAGGAAGGGGCTGGTGGACACTTTAGCTATATGGTTGCTGGAGAAGGACATTGCCCACCTTTCACATGACTTTGGAGTTCCTCATTTGAGTCTTAATGTTGTCTACTCCAGAACTAGTCCTTCTTGTCAGGGGCAGCATCACTGGGAGTTGGACCACATCATGGTCTTGTTATCTTCTAAGATGGCTGCACAGGTGACAGATGCTGTGTCCTCTAGTGATGACACAGACAGTGTTGTGAGAAGTAACAATCTATAACCTAGTAAATTAGAGATTTTGCTGGAGACGGAGGAGGGGATAGTAACTATCCCTCTGCTGAAGATGCCTCCTCTGCCTGTCCCTGTGCGTTGCTAAGGACTGGCTGCAGAATGTCAGCTGGGCAGGCAGAGGCATGGAGCAGGGAAGAGAGGGAAGGGGGACAGTGAAAAAGTAAAACAGGAGCTGGAATCTTGTATCCTTTCCTCTCTCAGATACTAGTTAGCAGGGAACATGGTGCAGCCTGCTGGCTCTCAGCGGTCCTGTTTGCACTTGCAGAATGAAGGCACCACTGGCTTCTACAATCCCCAACCCACAGCTGCAATGTGAAGGGAAAATGCCACAGCATATAGATAGCATCATTTTTAAAAACCCCACAAAAAACAAAAACCACAAAAAAGCCACGCTGGAGTCTTCCAGCTAGGAATTTTCCCCAGTAACTTGAAGGGTGGCAGAATGTCCCATTCCAAAATATGCCACTTTGACATAAGGGTTTTTTTTTGTTTGTTTGTTTTTTGGTTTTTTTTGCCCAAAGCACTTTTAAAAAGAAGGTAGGAAGGAGAGAAAGGAAGGAAGGAAGGAAGGAAGGAAGGAAGGAAGGAAGGAAGAAAGGAAGGAAGGAAGGAAGGGAAAGAAGGGTGCAAGAAGGGAGGATGCTGGCCCTCCCTCTTTTCTTCCTGAAAGCAGGAGATAAAATCTCCATCCATATGGAGGATAGCTTTCCTGTACCAAAAGGAAAGTAGAGTTCACATTATCAAGGTCTGGAAGATGAAACTGAGAGAATTCTGTACAAATGGACCTTGTTGAAAAAATTCTTAATCTTCCTGTGGCCTCCCTACATAGTTTATTTTTCCCCAGTTGCCTTTCCTTGTTCAGCCTAGTGTAAAATTGTTTAGGTTCTGTGACTTCTTTGGACTTCATTTTTTTTTATGAAGACTCCTATGTCATGCAACACTTATATTAAATAAATGTGTATGCTTTCTTCATCTGCCAGTCTTATGTCAGTTTAATTCTCAAGCCTAGTCAGAGCCCCTTATAATGGCAGAGGTTAAGTTTTGCCTCTTCTACACTTTTTTCTGGAATTTTTTATTAGCATATATTAATTGTGGGCTTCATTGTGACATTTTCATACATGCATATAATGTACTTTTATCACATTTACCCCCTATCATTTTCACTTATTCCCCATTCCCTTTCTTCTCCCTAATAGTTTCTCTCTATTTTCATGATCTCTTATTTTCTTAGCTTCCACATATGAGAGAAAATATGTTATACTTGTCTTTCTGAGTCTAGCTTATTTCATTTAACATGATAATCTCCAGTTCCATCCATTTTCCTGCAAATGATATTATTTTGTTCTTCATTGTTGAATAATACGCCATTGTATATATATACTAATGGGACCTTGGCACTCAATCACAGTCTGTTCCGGAAGGCTGGTCAAGTACTGAGTACTGATCAGCTCAAGTACTGAGCACTTCTTTCCATAAGAATAATGTAAGTATACGTATTGGTTCCACCACCACACAGAATGACTAATTCAGACACATATATGCCACTCACATACTCAGCAATAAGTTGTTTTTAAAATTCAGTTGTTGTTCTTACTGTTTTTCTTTTCTTCACTTTTAGTGCTACCAATTTTCTTGGGTTCCACAATGACTATATACATATAATCATGAAGTCATGAACATAGCACCAGAACAGGTCTTCATTGCTTGAAATCCATGCACAAAATGACCTTCTCCCTTTTTCACCCAGAAGCAGCATGAGTAAGCATGGCATCTCATACAGGTTTTAGCATAGTGGTCAAATGACAAGCAGATGGTCGGGCATCAAACTAGAATTTTCTTGAAAATGTTGTTTGAAGACCAAAATGTTCATGCACAGAGTACTTCAAGTACTAAGGTACTACTATACCACATTTTCTTTATCTATTTGTCCATTGATGGGCATGTAGTCTGATTCCATGACCTGGCTATTGTGAATAGTGCCTTAATAAATGTGAGTGTGTGATAGTTAACCTGTAGCCCTACCACTGTGGTATCTGATCCCATCAGATCTCAAAAGCTAAGCAGGGTTAGGCTTGGTTAGTACTTGAATGAGTTCCCAGAATGAGACCATCTGGGAACACCATGTGCTGTAGGCTTGGGAGAAGGACCCAACAACCCACTCCCAATAAATATTCCGCCATTGGAAACCCTATGAATAGCAGAGAAGGACTGACAATGGTGTTTAGCCTGTTGTATGGTTGCTATGAGTCAGACACCAACTTGACAGCACCTAGCAACAAAAACAACAACATTGTGATAGTTAATTTTAATTATCAACTTGATGGGATTGAGAATTATCTAGATTATTAGTAAAGCATACCTCTAGGTGTGTCTATGAGGACTTGTGAGGACCTAACGAGTGGATTAATTCCTGGGTGCATTCATAATGTGATGGCTTTATTGAGAGGTGGAGAAAAGTAGGAGGTCACTGGGCGCGTGTCTCTGGGGAATGTATGTTGCTCCAGCCCCATCCTGTATGCCCTTTTTCTGTTTCCTGTCTTCCATGAAGAAGATCCTCCTCCACATGCTCCCCGTAACATGATGTTCTAGCTAAATGCACAGGGCAAAGCAACTCTGCACTGAAATCTCTGAAACCAGAAGCTGAAATAAATCCTTCCTCCTTCAAGTTGTTCTCTCAGGTATTTTAGTCGCAGTGACTGATAGGTGAGACTATGCAGGTATGTAGGTATCCCTGTGGTATGCTGGCTTAGATTCTGACAGATATATATCCAGGAGTGGTATAGTTGGATCATATAGTAGTTCTAATTTTAGTTTTTTGAGGAACCTTCCATGCCGATTTCCACAGTTGTTGTTGTTGTTAGGTGCTTTCAAGTCATAGTTGACGCATAGCAACCCTTACAGGGTTTTCAATGGCTGGCTGTTACGGGATTGCCTTGGGAGTGGATTGCCATGTCCTTCTCCCATTTTTGCAGGGCTGGGACTTGAACTTGAGACCTCAGAGACGGTAGAGCAGCACTCTACCAACTGAGCTAAATCCCAGCCCCAATTTCCACAGTAGCCGCACTAATTTACCTTTCTCACTAACAGTGCATCCTTGCCAGCATTTTTGTTTTCTTTTGTTGATGATAGCCATTCAGACTTTTACCCCTATACTTAATAAGCAGCACAATTGCCATAGAGAGATTATATCCTAGACATTTCTAATGCCAGGCAGTTCCCACCTATCCCCAGCCCTTGCTTTTTTTGCACACATTTCTGGGTGCTGAGCCTCTGTGGGAGGTGGAGGGTGAAGATCAGCACCCAGCTATTGTCTCTCAGTTTTGAGTTCTTTTTTCTATGCTGTCTTCTCTGCATCAATGGCCTTCAGTGTTGCTTTCCCCTATATTCTACACCATTCTCTTCAGCTTTGTTTCTCACTTCCAGATTGCTATTAAATTAGTGAGTTCTTCTAAAAATAACTTTAACATTTGTGTATCCTTCCACGAACAGTCTATTCAGTCACTTCTTTCGTGCTTCACTTCTCTACAAAACCCAAGTGAAATGACCAAACTGCAGGGCTCTGACTTCTGGGCAAAGGAGCAGAACATTCTTCCAAGGCATTGCTGCCTCTGTAGTCTAGAACTTCCTTCCAACATGTTTCCTAGGGCATTTGCTCCTGCTACCCCAGCCTCCTCTGTCCACCTCTGGCCTCAGAGCATTGCTGCTTGCTTTTCTGTCTCCTTTTAGCTTAAGTCTTAGCTCAAACTTTTCCTTTTTAGAGGGTCTTTCCTTGACACCCACATCTTACATGGCTCTCTTCTTACTTGAGATTCTCTGCCCTGCTTTACTTTTCCTTCAGAGCATGTTAACCAGTGGATCTTAAGTCCAGCTACAATTTGGATCCATTTGGAGAGCTGGCTATCTGTGATTCTCAAACTCCCACCCTGATTTAACTGGCTTGCATTTTTCAGAAAGTTCTACATGTAATTATTTTTTTCTTTTCTTTTTTCACTTTTCTGCCTTTATTGGTAAATATTGGTGGGGTATAGAATAGTGCGGGCTGGAATTTAGCTCAGTTAGTAGAGTGCTGCTCTGCAGTCTCTGAGGTCCCGAGTTCGATTCCCAGCACCACAAAATGGGAGAAGGACGTGGCAACCCACTCCCAAGGCAATCCCAAAACAGTCAGCCATTGAAAACCCTATGAGGGTCGCTATGAGTCGGACTCAACTCGATGGCACCTAACAATAACAACAACAATAGAATAATACAGCATTTGCCTTTTCCATTATGACACTATTATATCACTTTTGGTTTTATCAACTTATGAGGTTTATGGAAATTTTTGAATAATATGTAGTAAAACTCTAATGCATATTTGGGTTTTGTTCCCCCGTTTTTCCTATGTACTTATGAAGTTGCACAATTTACACTGAGATTATCATCTCCCCATTTATCCCTTTACATTGTTTCTCCTCCCTATCCTACCTTCTGCATTCTTTGCTTCCTTTTTCTAGTTCCCTCCCTCCTTTCTACTCTTTATATTATCACTTCTTCACTAAGTTTAAGTATGCAGTTTTATATATCAACTTATGTGTAGGATTTTTTCTTCCTTTAAGTAAGATTCAACTCCCACATATGAGTGAGAACATATGGTGTTTCTCTTTTTGAGCTTGTGTTTGTTCACTTAAGATGGTATTTTCTAGTTCCATCCATTTTGCTGCAAATGACATTATTACATTCTTTTTTATTGCTGAATAATATTCCATAGTGTATATGTACCATAATTTTTTAAATCCATTCTTCTATTGATGAACATCTTGGTTGGTTCCATGTTCTTACTATTGTGAGGAGTGCTACATTGAGTATGGAGATGTGAGTGTCTCTGTGGATTGATGACTTGTCTTCCTTTAGATATATTCCCAGTAGTGGTATAGCTGGGTCATATAGAAGTTCTATTTTTAGTTTTCTGAGATATCTCCATATTGATTTCCAAAGTAGTTGGACCAATTTATAGTCCCACCAGCAGTGTAAGAGGGTTCCTTTTTCTCCATACCCTAGTATGTAGAATGAGAGTGGACAATTTCTGACTAAACACCATTATCCATTTGCTATTTGACTCAACTTTTAAAATAATGGTAGAGTAGGCGGAAAAGCAACAAATCCCCCCTGCCCACTGCATACTTGCTATTTTGCTCCATCAAGAGAAAGAGTACCTTTTGCATCTGGACTGGCCTGTGATTCACTTTGACCAATAGAACATTGTGGAACATTATAGAATGTCTGCAGCTAGTGAACTGGAGGGAGAAAGGCAATGTGGAACAGAGATAAGCTGTCCCAGTTGGGGATCCCTAGACCAGTCAGCCAATAGCTAGCTCCACCTGCCAGATGGGAATCAGGCCATCATTGATCCTACAGGTTCGTCAAGGCATCAAATGACTTCAGTTGCACAAATGACCCCAAGTGAGATAAGCAGAAGGTTGTTACATCAGTGAACTCAGGTGGGGCAAATGGAAGAGCAGTCCAGCTGAGCCTGGCTCAAATTGCTGAACTGTAGAATATAGAGCAAATAATTATTACTCTAAGCCATTAAATTTTGCTATGTAGCAATAGTTACATGGTACAGAATGTAAGTTTCATGAGGGCAGGGGCTCTGAGGTTTATTTACTTTAATTTATTTTAATTAATTAATTATTTATTTATTTTTTTGATACTTGGGGGTTGAACGTAGGGAATTGCACATGCTTTGAAGTGCTCTACCACATGGGCTGCTCCGCAAGCCCATTTTTAAATGTTTTAATCTTTAAATAAGATCTCACTAAGTTACACAGGCTGCCTCTGGCCTTGAACCTATGATCTTACTGCCGTCACCTCCAAAGTCACTGGGATTACAGTTGTGAGCTACCACATCTGGCTTGATTGTTGTTTTTGTTGTTGTTGTTGTCACTCTATCTTTATTACTTAGATTAGTGATTCCAGGGTGCATGGTAGGTGATCAACAAAAGTCTCCTAAATCAATCAGTGAAGTCTCTGACAGGACTTTTCAAAGCCTTGTTTTGAGCTGGGTGCAGTGGTGCAGACCAGTAATCCCAGCCACTTGGGAGGAGGAGGTAGGAGGATCACAAGTTTGAGGCTAGAGGCAGCCTGTGTAACTTAGCAAGACCCTGTCTCAAGATAACAAATAAAAAAGGGGGTGGGGATGCAATTCAGTGGTAGGGCACTGGCAAAGTATGCACAAGGTCCTGGGTGACTTTGAACAAGTTGCTCAAGATCTTTGAAACAGTTTTCTCATCTGTGAAATGGACTTAAGAATCTATGCAAAAGGAACATGTGTGAGGAGTATATGAAAATGTGTATTTTGGTGGCTGCCACATAGAAAATCTCCACAAAAATATGCTCTTTGCATCCTCACATGACCTCTGCCTTTTATCAAAACAAGATCTTTCTTAATCTTCTCTGTGGGGCTTAGAGAACACTCAAAGTCTTGCCCTGGCCTTTTGACACTTTGGCATTTTTGATTCAAGTTCATTTAGATCTCACATCCCAAATAAGTTGTGAACTCCCATAGGCGGGGAAATACATTTGGCTTTTTATAGTTATTGTCCTTGTATTCTATAGAACAGGGGTCTCCAACCCCAGGCCATGGACTAGTATTGGTGTGAGCAAGTGAAGCCTCATCTATATTTACACAATAAATGCAATGTGTTTAAATCATCCTGAACCAGCCCCCTCATCTGTGGAAAAACTGTCTTCCAAGGAACTGATCCCTGGTTCCAAAAATAGGTTGGGGACTGCTCCTCTAGAACATGGCTTTAGCAATGATATCCAATTAATACTTTGATAGTGGTTATTGATGTTTCTTTTCATTAATTGGAAAACCAAATAAGTATTTTAGATATAGAAATATGTCTGGTCTCTCTGGGGATCACTTTCCATCTGTGCTCAGAGCCTTACTTCACCTCAACCTAGGTATGTAGAGCTTCCAATCAACAGAAAGGACCACTGTCACCAAGCTGGACTCTTATCATAAATGCCTAGCCAGCCTTCACAACCAATTGAGTGAGTGTCACTGAGTCTTCTGGAGTTAGCAACTTCAACAGCTGGATCACTGCAGCAATATTAAAAAGCAACATTTATTGGGTATTTGCCATGGTGGACACTTTATAGATATTGCTTTGTTTAATGTGTAACTAAAACCTAATATGTAAACGGCATTATTACATTTGAAAAAATTGAATTAGAGAGAAGCTAACTTACCCAAAGTCACATGGCTAGAAGGGGACAGCACTTGGATTGGAAATATGTCCCTTTCACAGTGTTTCTGTGTGACCATGGATATTGGGTTCTTATAACTCTTCCTTATCCATACTTCCCTGGACCTCCAACCTTTCCCTTTTTTAGCGGGTGCTACAATGAATCCCTCAGCTGAAAGGAGCACCCTACTGATATGGTTTGTTAGTAGTTGCTGTTGAGTCGGTATCTGACTCATAGCGACCCTCATAGGGTTTTCAATGGCTGACTGTTTCGGGATTCCCTTGGGAGTGGATTTGCCAGACCCTTCTCCCATTTTTGTGGTGCTGGGAATTGAACTCGGGACCTCAGAGACTGCAGTGCAGTGCTCTACCAACTGAGCTAAATCCCAGCCCCACTGATCTGGTAGATATCCAATATTAGAATGATTTCCCAGATCTTTGCTCAAACTGCTGGGTCAGCCACTGACATTATGATCAATATTTACTCATTTATTTATTGATTATCTTTTTCTCCTTACTAGAATATAAGCTCTATTTTTAGAGCTTATATTTACATTTACATTTTCACTGCCATACCCATAGTGAATAACAGTGCCTGCCATGGAGTAGAAGCTCAGTGCATATTTGTTAAATGAATGAAGCCATCATAAGCTGATTTTGTAGTTTAATTATGAGAGGAGCCATCTTGTTTCTACGGGGGGGGGTGGCATCTCACTCCTCTCTGCCACCTCTCCACAAACACACACCCTTACTACATTTTACCCTCAAAAGACTATTGTGCTTAACTATTGTGCTTAACACATAGGAAGCCATAAAACATATTAGGTATGTAATACATGTCAAACCAGGGTCCTCATATATCCTAGTCTTTTTGGAGTTGGGATGCAAAAATGTAGTCCAACACATAGAGTACTACTAAGGATGTTGAATTTTTACTTATGTTGCTTGAAGAACATCAAAGTTGACCCAATTTATAACCTTTAGCAATGACTCTGAAAAGTATCTTTCCTCTCTTAATTTTTTTTTTTTTTTTTTTTTTTTTTTTTTTTTTTTTTTTTTTTTTTTTTTTTTTTTTTTTTTTTTTTTTTTTTTTTTTTTTTTTTTTTTTTTTTTTTTACTTAATATTGCTCTGGAACCTGACAAAAATCTTTCTTGATGCCCAGCCTACTTGGCTTTTCTCTTTTCTTCTCCCTCATCACTTTCAGGCCTACATTATGTGGACTTAGTAGCCTAAGTCTTCTGATTCCTCCACCTTCCATTTCTCTAGTATGCTATCACTTGCTGGCTGCATAATCCTGGACTGTGCCTCAGATTTCTTATATATAAAGTGGACATTTAATCCTATGAGGAAGGCTCTCTGAAGGTTAATGATATCATACCTACAAGATGCATAGAACAGTGTCTGGTATACAGTAAGTGCTTTATAACCTTAACTGTACTGGTTTTAGTAAGAGTAGGAGTAGTCATACTAATAAGAATTAACATCATCTAACTCTGATGGTATACCACTAAATGACTGAGGATCAATCAACTGCAATGGAGATTCTAGATAAAACAAAAACAAGGGGCAAATCTTTGTGCAAAGTCAAATCTCCCTCTTTTTATTGTATTTGCCTATAGGAGAGTGGTGTGCAGGGGAAATGGAAACCTTATTACTCACAGATACTGTGTATTATAAACATTCAGGTATTAGAAAAATTCTCTTTGTGCTGAGCTCATGCTACCTATTTTCAGTTTCTGTTTTTAGTTCTGATTCCTCTTTTTTGCACCATCTATCTTCAGATATTTTAAGTCTTCATCTAAACCTACCCTGAGATGCCCTCCTTATGCTGCTTGAACTTCTCTTTTGATTTTCTTCTTTTGCTTTTATAGCTTTCCCGTAGATCACAGTGTTAAATCTCTTGGATATTCTTCTGAGGTTCTGTTCTGGGCAATTTTCTTGCCATGTGATACCAAAAACATCTTTGTAAGTCCTCTGTGGCATGGGGGAGAGGCAGGATAAGGTCATTCCAGTCTGTTTTCTTTTCACCCATGTTCTACATTCCAGCAATGTCAGAGCACAGGGAAAACCACAAGAAATTATTGCCAAAATGAGGCAGTTGCCTGTGACCAGTGTCCCCCTTACCACATCAGTGAAGTCCACCAGAGAATGGTGTGATTTCTGAATGCACAGGGAGGCAGGGCCAGGGGACCTAATATGGTTTGAGCCCAGGGTGGAGACCAGATGATCCTCAGTGTGGAAAGTACCATGATTGAGTAAATCTAAGCTCTGTTTCTATATATAAGTTGGAAGCAATTTAATGGGAGAAAGCATTCAGGTTTAAAAGACATAGTCAAGAAAGGGCCTAGGATTTTTGTGATATAAGCCTTAAATATTCTTTTCTTCTGTTTATGAGATTTCTATTTCCAATCACATTTTCCTCATAACACAAATGCATTCTGATTTAGAAAAGAGGTGTCTTGATTTAAGAAAACCCAAACTTACAAATAAGATAAAATTGAGACGTGTCAATTTGCTTCTTCATTTTAATCTAAATATAAAGATCTTTTAAAGTTGTGAACTCTCCTTCTGTATACCTGTTTCATTAACTCCCCCCTTTAGCCTTACAGTCGTGTAGAGGAAAGAGGAATAGAAAAGCTGAAATCTAAGGCGATGCAAACCGCTGCCAACAGAAGCTCAAGGTGAAATGAAGAGCGAAATGTGTCTGAATTTTAACTTAATGCAAAAGGGAAATACAGCAGATTCACAGGGGAGAATTTAATACAAATCCTTGTTAACCTAGCAGAGAGAGGAACAGCCTTAAGGTGGGTACCTGATAATTTGGCTAACGTTCAGAGGCGTTATTCTTAGGGAAGTATGTGAGAACAGATGGAGGGGAAACAAGCAGAGAGGTAGATCTCTGGTGAGGTTGCCCAAGGACAACAAGGTAGATCATAACCAGAGTCCCCAGCTTGATGGACAATCCCATTCTACCCTCTCTTGACATTTTTCCAGGTGATTCCTGACTCTTTCTTGGCATTGCCATGCCCTAGAGGCAGTAGGATGACGTGCTTAAGAGTTTAAGTTCCTCACCTTCAACCTGGATTGAGTCCTACATATACCAACTAGAATTTGTATCATCTTGGGCAAATCACCTAAAATCTTTGAGCAGTGCAACAGAAATATCACCTCATTTTGTTCTATGAAAATTTAATAGTGCGGGCAAAGCACTTAGCATACAGTTCTCTTCCTGGGTAAGTGTTACCATTATTACCTTGTTTGGAGGAGGAGAAGGAACAGGAGAAATAGAAAGACAAGGAGGAGGAAAAGAAAGCAGGAGAGGAGGATGAGGAGGAAGAAGAGGGGAAGGAGACAAAGAAAAGGAAGAGAAAGAAGAAAGAAAAAAGAATTTTCTGGAACACACAAGAAGATATCTCTTTGAAGAACAGATGTTTCCATGGTGTGTCTAAGTAGAGACCTGCCTTGTAATGCCATTGACCTGAGGGGGCATACAGGCATCAGATGGGAATATGGGAATGGAGCAATGGAGCCTAGCTGGATGGTGAGCTCAGTGGGACCCTTCCCACACCCTTACTGGAACACTCCTTGCACATCCCGCTCCTGCTCATGATTTACTGGAGTCAGAGACCCAGCTGCAATTCTACTCACTAGCTCTATGAAAGCTATAGAGAAAATTGGTGAAATGCAGTATAAATGGTAGTTATCTTAATGGGTTGTAGTGAAAATAAAATACTCCTTTGCATTCTCAATATCCGGTTCACATCTTCCCCAGGTGACATCAGCCACAGTGAACACCCTCTCCCCTGACTGCACTCTATTTGCGCCCTTCCTTGTGAACCTTATTGCAAAAGCATTCCTGTCTATGGTTTTGATATTTTACACATCAACTTATGAAATTTTTACTGTGAAATATTCATTAACAAATAAAGTCATTCATTTGTTCAAAGTATATATTGAATGTCAGCTACATGCTATGCCCACCTTGTCGATCTTGAGGACCTGGCAATACATAAAATAGGCAAAACCCTGCCTTCAAGGGTCTTACATTCTAGGGGATGAGATAGAAATATACATAGAAAAGTGCCTGCAAAAACACATATAGAGTATAAAGAAGAAGGCAGATCACCAGGTACCCACCTCCCAAGTGAAAACAGAGCATTCTTCACAAGGACCCTGTGTGTCTCTTTTCAGTTGCAACCTTCTCCTTATGCTCAGACACAAAGGAACAATCATTCTGATGAGTATGTAAATTGCATCCCTGCTTTGCCTTATAGTTTGACAACCTCCACATTCAGTGCCTAATACTATTTTATTTAGTTTTCATGTTTCAGTGTCGTATAAATAGATATATCGCCTACATTTTTGTGTGACATTTCTTTCACTCTATGTTTTAAGGTTCATCTTTGTTGATGTTCACTCACTGTTACTACTGGACAGTATGATATGCATGGCTCTCCTACACTTTATGGGTCCATCCTACTTTGGGTATATATTTGAATGGTTTCATATAAAAAGTGATCACAATCATGCTAGGTTGATAAATCTTGAAATTGTCTTTCTTTGGGTCTCCATATGCAAGAATTCTTGAAGGAATAGAATTTCTGGTCCGTTTCCCTCTACTTGCTAACTTTTTAGAGGATGGGGTCTTTTCTCTGGAGTGCCCTTTGCTGCCTGTCATAGAGCAGATGGTCAAGTTGGCTTAAAGGACAAACTGGAAGGAACCTGGTTAATGACAAATTTTATGAGTTTTTGTCAAGATTTGCCTTGGCAGGAATAACTAAAATGCAAAAGTAAGTCATCCACACATTTAATTTCTTAAGAAAGATTTCAGAAAAATGCATTATAGGAGAAATAGTTCTTCAAAATGGATGGATGGAAGAAATCCAAATCAGTGTGTTGTCATGAAAAAACATCAGGCTGTAAACTTCTTGAAGCCTGGGACAGAATGTTCTCATAAGTAGCCACAATAATGAGGGAGATTGATGTCCACCTTGGGTATGAGTTAGAGGATGTGTGCATAATGCCTTGTCTCATACTTGTCACCATAGAGCAAGTGCTGCAACCAGACTCATCTCCTCCCCTGCTCCCCAGCTCTGCCACCTTTGTGAGCTTATTGGTCTTCTTTTTTCTCAGGTTCCTCACCTGTGAAATTCCATCTGTGAAAGCAATCCATAGATCCAGATGCCAACTTTGAAAGGGGAAATAAAATTCCCAGGAATCTCAAAGTGACTCTCCTTGGTAGAGAGGTGGAGGAATCAGCAACCCAGCAGAAGCAAACGTATTTCTTACTGATGTGTGGGCACAGCGTGTGAGGCCGGATCGTGTGCAGCTTTACACACTATACCGCCTGACTCCTCATGGTTGGGCTACTTAAAACAAACAAACAAACAAACAAATAAATAAATAAATAGCTTCCTATTTCTCCAGGTCAGGAACAACGAGGCCAAGGATTCCTTTCCATCCTGCTGTCTATATGGGGAGCCCAGAGTCCACCAGGCACCAGGCTGAGGCAGAGATTTATAGCAATGGCAGTAGCAGCAGACTCCAGGCTTTTAGGCAGTTTTAAGACAACCTCAGCTAAAGCTGTCCTGCAGCCAGGCAATAAAGAAGGGATCACAGGGATTGAGAGGGCATAGAGAGAAAGACCTTCACAGAGCAAAGTATGATCTAGGGGCCTTGGTGGGCCATACAGAGCATTTCACATCCGTGATCCAGGTCAAGCTGGGCTGCCAAGGTTTTCTGATGGTATAGCTTCTGCCAAGAAAGAGGAAAGAAGCCTGGCTTGCTGGCTGCCTGTGTCCAGTAGAATAATGCATCCCAAGATACAGAGTTGATGAACTCTAAAGTCTCCATTGCTCTTGCAGAGAGATGCCAATGAAATTTTTTGTGTCAGGGGAATTGTGTCTCTGGTGTCTCATGGTAGGTGACATCCACTGACCAAGCTAGCAAGGTGAGATGCATGTTGGCTTAGAAGATTCCACCCCCATCATAAAGCTCAGAGGATGGATCACAAAAGCTCTTTTCAGTCTCTAACTTTTTTGGAGTTTCACAGATGATGCACCTTGGCCTTACTGTTGCTCTTTAAGTACTTGCCCACTTTGGGATGAGCAACAACATAGCTTGGCATGCAAAGGGCAGCCAAGGCCTGGCAAAGAGGCTGTTCAGATGGCAGCAGAGCAACCAACAGCCATTCCAACCCAGGCTTTGGTGGTTCAATCAGCTCAGATGTGTCTGAGCACAGGGAGCCAAGAACCCCAGCCTTCCACTGCCTCTGATCTTTGGAAAGTCTAGATGGGTTCTCTCCTTAGCATGGGGGAGCTTCATCTATGGAGCTTTCAGAGGCTGCTACAGAGAGATGGGGGCAATGCTTCCTTCATCAGATGGCTTGAAAAAGTTTATAAAAGATTAACAAGAAACACATTTTCAGCAAGAGAGGACACTCTTGATTAGTGTCAAGACCTCTTTTGGGGCTGCTCTTTAAGGTATCCTCTTTGTCCCCAAGGCTCTATTGGACTTGATTCCCCCAGTTCACAATTGTCCTTTGTTAGCATCTCCTACTCTGTGGAACACTGTTGAGGATCTCAACACCCAAACTCCCAACCTTCTCCCATCTGGGAAATGGCACTCCCATGTTGCCCTGAAGATTGTCCTGTAGGAGCAGCAAATGCATGTTTGGCATCTTTAGTTATGTGCGTCTGGGGGCTAAGATAACAAGAGTGAGAAAGTGGGGTATGAGCTTGAGGATTAAAGAGAGTGGTAGGAATTCTGGTTCTGCTCCTTCCTAATCATGTGTCTGGGCAAGTCACTCAGTAGTAAAGTAGAAAAGATTCATGTGCTTCATAGATTGTTGAGACAATTCAATGAGATTTTCTAGAGAGAAAATGGAAGAGAGAAGGAGAAGGAGGAGGAAAGGGGGGAGGAGGAAGAGAGACAGAGGGAGAGAGAGAGATGGAGAGAGAGAGAGAGACAGAGAGAGAGAGAGATTGAGGAGGAAGAAGAGGAAGAGGAGGAGCAAACAGAATAAGCTAAGCACAGTGCCTAAGTGCCTTGTGGTTAATAAGTGCTTGATAAGAGGAAGCCACTATTATTCTGACAGAAAAATGCTCATGTGCGCAGACATAACTTTCTTAAAGTTTTTAAGTAATTTCAGTAGAACTCTATGTTATAAACTCTGACCATGATCATCAGGTCTAAAGACTTTTTGAGACTTGGAAAGTGAAACTGGGGTCCAAGAGAAGTGACCTCCCTGTGGTCACCTGGCCACTTAGGGGTAGAATCAGAGCTGGGAATCAGGACTCCTGACCCCAGTGCCCTTTCTTCCTGGCTATTTACCTTAGAAGACGCCAAACAGGCTTCCTGTATCACCTACCATCTGCTAAATGAGAGTGTTTGGCAAGAGATCTCCTCACACTGCAGGGAAGAGAAATTGCTCAATTCATTTCCTTGTAGACAGTGGTGAAATCTCATTCAAGAGAAAAATGGGAGTGCGTGGGTGATCAATCTGGTGCCACCCTGATGCACCCAACAACCCTCACAGAGCACAGCCTTGGTGTAATGAGCTTTCAGGCCCTCTGGGCTGCACTTATGCCAGACATCTCTCTGTCTCTCCAGATCTGCTTTCCACCATCTCTACCCACTTCCTGCCCTTGGAGGTGGACCACACGGACAGGTTTTCTTGTATCTCTGGCCTTTGATTTCTTTCAGCTGATCAGGAGCCTGGCAGGAGATCACAGGGTAGGTTGGGAATGAGAATGGGGAATTTCATCCCTGCCTCCTTTCTTGTGAAGCTACCTTCAGCTATCAATGATTCTCCTCACAAGGTCACTGTACCTCCCATGGTAGTCTGCTTTAAATGACTTTCAGGGTTCGCATAACTTTTCTTTCTCTTGTCCCCTTCGGTTTGGGGTCCCCTTGGTTTGGGGTTAATGACATCTCTGCTTTTATTAACCTTGGGGAATTGTACCATTCCTTATGGTTTCCGATAGCCTGTCTACAACTACATAAATAATCCCTTTATAAATAAACTGCCCTTGGATTATCCTCTAACTGATATACCAGCCATCATCTTGTCCCAAACTAAGATTCAACTCTAGTCCTCCAGGAGATGTTCTGTGTTGGTGAGGGAGAGAATTCCATCCCCAATAAACTTGTTTTTCTGAATACACACTGTTTCTTGCCATATGTCCCTTATCTATCCCCTCTTAGGAGCCTGAATAGGCCTTTGATGATGAAGGGAATGGAGTCTGACTCACCTTTCCTGCCATGGAGGAATGTATGGTGTCAGAAGTGACAGGCAAAGGTAAGCAGAATAAAACTGGGGCACCTAGTCAACCTTAATCTCTCCATCTCTGTCTCTATGTTTCTCTCTCTCTCTTCCTCCCTCTCTCTCTTCTTGGGGACTTCATGGGGCCTCTTTTTATTTCCCTACATGAGCTGAGCCTCACAAAAGCAACCTGAAAAGGCATTAAGTATACTGTTTGTATAACCTAACCATAATCCTAACCCCAATCTTAATAGCCTGGTAAAAAACAGTGCTCCAGATGTGGAGATATAAGTTAAAATTTAAGATCTCATTAGAGTTGGTAGACAGAGTCATTGTCGAGTTCATGAGCTAACTTTTAAATTACAATACTTGAACTTTTCTTACTCTATATTTTCCTATTTGTTTTACACTAAAAACTAGATAGAATTCTCTTTGGGGATGGGAAATATGCTTTGTAAAAACTAATTAATTAACATTTTATCTACATGTATTTATTTGGCACTTCTTCCTAGTCAGGCACAAAGCTAAAACCTAGTTACTAAAAAAGATATGTGATCAAAGAACCTTTAGTCTAGCTCAGGCTTAACTATGGCTGAAGGGTGGCAGCTTAGTTAATAAAGTTTAATTGGAACACAGACATGTTCATTTGTTTATTTAATGCTCATGGCTGCTTTCTACCTCTAAGGCAGAGTTGAGTAGTTGTTTGTTGTTAGGTGCTGTCGAATTAGGTCTGATGCATAGCAATCCTATGTGTACCAGAACAAACCACTCCCTGATTCAATGCCAGGCACATGATCTTACTTATGTTTAAGCCCATTGTTGCAGACACTGTGTCAATCCATCTAGTTGAGTATCTTTCTTTTTTATGATGATCTGCCACTCTCCCAAACTTGATGTCCTTCTCCAGGGATTGGTCCATCCTGACAACATGTCCAAAATATGTAAGATGCAGTCTAGCCTTCCTTCTTCCAATGAGCACTCTGGTTGTACTTCTTCTAGGACAGATCTGTTGGTTCTTTTGGCAGTCCGTGGTATATTCAATATTTATCTCCAGCCATAATTCAAAAGCATCAATTCTTCTCTTGGCTCCCTTATTCAATGTCCAGCTTTCACAACCATGTGATGGGACTGAAAATATCATGGCATGAGTCAGGCACACCTTTATCTTCAACATGACATCTTTACTTTTCAACACTTTAATGAAGTCTTTTGCAATAGCTTTTCCTAATGCAATGCATCTTTTGACTTCTTGACTGCTGCTTCCGTGGGTGTTGATTATAGAAACAAGTAAAGCAAAATCTTGGACAACCTTAATCTTTTCTCCATTGATAAACTGTGTACCAATCCAGTTGTAAGGATTTTTGTTTTGTTGTTGTTGAGGCTCAATACATACTGAAGGCTGTGTTCTTTGACCTTTATCAGTAAATGTTTCAATCCTCTTCACTTTTAGCAAGCACTGTGTCATCTGTACAATGCAGGTTGTTAAAGAGTCTTCCTCCAATCATCATGCCATGTTCTTCTCCATAAAGTCCAGCTTTTCAGATTATTTGCTCAAGAAAGATTATATATCTCACAAAGCCTGTAATATTTACTACCAATCCCTTTATAGACAGTTTGCTGACTTCTGGCCTAGATATATACTTTCCCATTACCTGGCCCAAAGCTAGGCATCATTTTTTCCCTCAACAAATACTTTATAGTTAAATCAACAGATTATTTGCAGCTGGAAAGCATCCTCATTGTCCTATTATTTGAATATAATCTTTACCAGATTATTTTTAATCCTTACATTTTAAGAATTTGCTGAAATCTCTATGTTATTGATAGATGAGCAGTTTTCTTTTTCTTTCCTTTTTTTGTGGATCAGTGTGAATTCAATACACCTGTGCAACTGTACAGCCGTTTCAAAGGGGAAAATATTCTGATGCATGGGGTGGAGGGATAGGATTGAATAGAACCTTGATTGCTCACATTCCAGAATGTGTCATCTGGTTTTCTGCTGCTCTTAGCCTTCTCTAAATGCACTTCTGCTGTGAATTTCTTTCTAACTTTTGTTCACAGTGCTTGAAGAAAAGCAATGAACTCAGAATCTCTTTTAACTATTTCCCTCTTGTTGGTATTTAACAGCACAAATTTGTGGTTGTGGAATCCTCTGGGATGGAAGAACAGTTCAAATGAAAGGGGTAAAGGCTATGCCATTGTCAGGCAGTATCCATCCTGTGTCTACCATCTTTGAGTAGTACCCAAGACAATGTTACATTAAGGTGGCATAAACTGCGCTCTCTCGCTGTATTGGTTTAGGATGCATATCTTTTTCTCAGAACTCTTGCTGATATTATTACAATTAGAAAGAAAAGGACAGGCAACTAATTCTCCTAATGAATAGTTTTCTTATTTAAAGTTAAAATTCTGATGAAGGAAGCTATGTCATTCCCTAAAGATAAAGGGCAGGGCAGTGTTGTTGATATCCTAAGAAAGAGAAGGAAACAACACCACACACATGTGCTTGCACTCATGTGTACACACACACACACACACACACACACACACACATACACGGACAGATCTAGATGCATCTGTAGGAAAAAACAACAATTGCTATGTTGGTTTGCTTACTGTCTAGGTCTGACTTATACATACCCTTTTGGGCCAAGTATTATTACTGGAAATTACTCCAATCCAAGGAAGACTTATGACCTTTGATTACCTCAATTTGTTTGCTTGATCAATTCACTTAGAAAGGACTTCACAAAAGCCCTCCTCTGTTCTAGGGACAATGATCATCCTCAGACAAAAGAGCAGTGACATAGTTAATGATGCTGCTGTGGTTTCAGTGTGAAGTCTCCCTCCTCCTAAAGCCTTATGTGTTGAAGGCTTGGTCCTCAGTGGATGGTGATATTGACAGGTGATTGGACCATTAAGTCACTAACTCCATCAAAGGACTAATCCTCTGATGAGTTTATGAGTGGGCCATTAGGAGGTGGTGGGCTTAGTTGGAAAAAGTAGGTCATTGGGGGCATGCTTTGAGAGGCCAGTCTTTTCCCTGGCCCATTCCTGCCTTTTTTTCCTTTCTGGTTGCCATGAGTTCAGCAGATTCGTTCTGCCACATGCTCCCTGCTGTGATGTTCTGCCTTCCATAGCTCAGAAAGAACCAAGCCAAGTGATCATGGACTGAAGCCTCTGAATCTAAGAGTCAAAATAAATTTCTCTCTTTTTAAATTATTTCTTTTGGGTATTTTGTCATAGTGACAAAAGGCTGACTAACACAAATGCCTTCCTCAGAGAGTTTATAATCTAGTGGAGAAAGATAGGAAACATGACTACACACAAATAAAAGAGCTGTATAATTTAATTGCCAACATAATTTAAATGGACTAAAATCCAGTAGAAGGCAGAATTAATGCGAGATGGAACTAATACATGGAATTTTTTGGTATTAAAATTAGGCTTTGGAATAATAAGGGAAGGGGATATTTTAGTAGCTATAATGAAAGGACTTATTGAATAGTTACATGTGATTGGATTATAGAAAACCAGCTGCCTGATACAGATGTAGGGAAAGTCACTCAGGATCTTAAATATCAGTGTCAAGAGTCTGGACTTTAATTTGTATACAATGGGGAGCCATCAAGTTTCTGAGGAATGGATTGGCATCCCTGCAGCCTTTCTATAAGATTTAGATGCAGTTATACATATGATCAGTTGGTAAGATCTGAAATTGGAGGTATGGACACTTAGGTGAGGATTATGCTCTTCCAGGTGGGGGTAAATGTATTTATGGAAATGGACTTCTTATGGAGATGTACCTGTTAGAATGAGTGAAAAAGAGATAACTTAGTGTCTGATTATATGGAAGTGGTTTACAGAGAATGCTTAAATATAGAGAGACAATGTAATAATATATATTTCAATTTTGATTGCAGGCAAGATGGACATACTGATAATGATGAATTAGTTCAAAATTAAACATATTTCTAGAGGATGTATGCCTGCAGCACCTAATTCAAGAAGTCCCTTCCTCTAAGAAATTTTCAAGTCACAGAAACAAGTCATGCTCATACGTAAGAAGAAATAATAAGTAATTGTAGAAAAATTTTAGAAAGAAGCAGTCTCTTTTGTGCCTTTGTTATTCACTAAATATTATAATGTAGCACCAGGCATATAGCAAGTGATTCTATATGGATATAGAATAGAATGGGTTCCCTTGAAAGACAAACTCTGAAACCACAGGGCATATACACATCAAAGTTAACTGCCAAGAATGGTGAGGTATGGAGAGTATGGATCTGAGAGACAACAAACTCTGGGGTCAGGGAGATAGTCATCAGGTCCATCTGGACATATTTCTTGAAAAGGGTCCAAATTCAAGACAGTGAAATAATAACAGAGATTTTGAGGGGATCTGGAATGATGCCACCTAAAGGAACATAAGCAAAGATAACATCAGGCACGTTGGGCTGGTGTGGCCAAGTTGAGCAGAGTTGGATGGTGACTGAATTGGGCCATAAAAAGGACTGACACAAAAAAAGCCAATTCTGGATAAGTTTAATCAAAGGTAAGGGGTTTTATTTATCTGTGGGTTAGTAGGAAAACAATTTGGGACATTTAAGAGTGATGGAATGTGTTATAATTAGGGCTCTTTTTACACAGGGTTCTTGGGGGCTCTCTAAAAGAATGTGATTAAGAATTGGGAAATTAATTTCTAAAATTAATGTACCTCTAAAATTCCAGTACTGCCTGTGAGAGAGAAGCTGCTTCACACACACACATGAGAGTTTGTTTTTACTTCTGGATATAAACTATATAAAAACTGACTTATCACTTAATGTTGAAATTCTAGAAGCATTTCTCTTAAAATTAGGAACACAAGAAGCACTGGTATTCTGATTGCTACTACTCAATATTATAATAGAAGGTCCTAGACTGATGCAGTCCAGCTGCAGCCTAAGGATCCAGGGTTTCCCGAAGGCGGGTGAGGAGTCGGCGGCAGTGGGTAACAGAAACACAACAGCTCGGAGGCAGTGTGGATCTGTTCTGTTTATTGTTTGGATAGCTCAGTTTTTTATACAGTCTTTTTTAGGCTTAGGTCAAGCAAGTAGTAAGAATACGTGCAGTTTTACACACACCTAATAGTCATAATAGCCCATGGTTTAAAGCATAAACTTTACTGTTTTAGATAACAAGCACCTTGAAGGTCTGTCTCTTCCCAGGCTTTTCATAAATGATAAGCTATAATAGGGTATTTTGGACTCTATCATTTATCATTTTAACCCTTTATATGTTTCTATGTAAGGCAATGGAGGGTCAGGCTGACCAGAACAATAGCTTCTACTCTCATTCTCTAGCTGGGAACCAAGGTCTGTCTTTAGATAGGTAAGCACTTCCCTATGCTAAAATTGTTATGGAGGCTTTTGTACTGTGGGAACAGTATATATATATATATATATATATATATATATATATATATATATA
>VMDO01014364.1:0-54852 GCA_007922755.1 Pedetes capensis | reverse complement strand
CCCCCTGCTAGTGCTTCCATTCTTGGCTCTCATAATAAAGTTCAGTCTCATGCTCATTTTTTATCTCCCCAGATGGAGCCTGCCATGGACTAGCCATTTATATTAGGATCTTAGGCAACCGTGACTTTCCCAGCCATGACATCCCCACTGTCATGGCCTCAGTTCAGCCCCTCATCATCTCTCCCTTGGATAATTACTGTAGCCCCTAACAAGTCTCCTAGCATCTTGGCTTACGCTCCTCTGTTCCATTCTCTGCAGCAGGCAGTAGGCCATTTTTAGAGCACCAATTGAGTCATTTCACTCGGCTTTTTGAACCTCTCCAATAGGCTCCCCATTGCCTCAAACTAGAATTTCCCAGACTGGATTAATGAGTGTTCCACAGGGTCCGGGTTAGGAATGAGATTCATAGTTTAATACATCTAGGAAGCTCTGGGTTAAACAAACGTAATCAGGTGTCTTTAAAAAATGTATTTGTTACAGGACTTCTCAGAGCCTTAATATGCTGATGCAAATTGTGAATCTCCAAAAGGGTGGCATAAAATCATACTTGATTAAAATTACTTCCTTGGCAGGCTATTTTTTGTTCCTTTGAGCTAGTGTTTAGAATAGTTGAGATACTTCCGACTTCTTTAGTTTGGCAAATATGTTTCTTCATGATCAGATCCTCATTTACCTTTTCAGCTCAAATTTCCACATTTCTCCCAAATCCTTGCTTCCTGATAACTTGGTACCTGTGCATCTGTATTCCTTGTGTCCAAAGTTACCCCCTCTGTTCTTCCAAACCCTACTTAATTCTTATTCACCCTTCAATCCTCAGGTCAGTATTGCCTTTACTAGGAAATTGTCTGTCCCTTCTAGGCCTCACTCTACCTTGGGCTGAATTATCCATTCACTCTCTAATATCTCATAGCTTTTCCTAGGATTGTCACATCCTTCTCCCACTTTTGTGGTGCTGGGAATTGAACTTGGGACCCTATAGACTGCAGAGCAGTGCTCTACCAACTGAGCTAAATCCCAGCCCTGATACTTAGTAGGCACTTAGTAATTAAATCAGTGAGAACACATTGAATATCCCTTGTCTGAAATGTTTGGGACCAGTAATTTTTGGAATTTGGATTTTTCAGATTTTGGAATACTTGCATATACAAAATTATACATCTTGGGGATGGGACCCATGCTTAAACATGAAATTCATTTATGTTTTATATACACCCCCTACACATAATCTGAAGGTAGTTTTATCTAATATTTTTAGTAATTTTGTGCAGAAAAAAATGTTTTGTGGCATGGAATTTTCCATTCCTTGCACTATTTCAGGGCTCCCAAAGTTTCAGATCTGGGAGCATTATGGATTTAAGATTTTTTGATTAGGGATGTTTATTAGTTAGTGTTTCAACACTGTGAACAAAATACTTGACATAAACAACTTAAGAGAAGAAGGATTTATTTTAGTTCATGGTTTCAGAGGGTTCAGTGTATGGTTGCTTAGCCCCAGGAACTTGGACAGAAGATCATACTGGCATGAGAGTGAGGGAGGAGACTCTAACCTCATGGTGGACAGGAAGCAGAGAGAGACAGGAAAGGGCCAAAAATAAGATGCCTCCAAAGACCCGGCCCCAGCCGGCTGCTCCCTCCAGCTAGATTCTACCTCCTTAAGTTCCCAGCATCTCCCAAAATAGTGCCACCAACAGGGCACCAAGTCCCCAACACATGATCCCTTTTTTGGGGGGGACACTTCATATCCAAACCATAACAGGATCCTCAACCTATACGGAGAAATAGGATGAAGTTTGTGAAAATGATTGTTGACTAAGAATTTCCTGCGTGCAGTCACTGATGGCAGATGCCTTTTCAGGTGTCATCCATCCAGAGCCCAAACATATCTTTCCTGCTGACCTTACCCCACAATTGTTCTCTGCAGAGCTGCCTCCTGAGGCCATGTAATTTCACATGAGCAAAACTGGGCTGACTTGATTTATTCCCTGAGAATTTGGACTTCACAATTGTTAGGAGGTTATTTAAAAGGAAGTGTGTAAATTCAAGAGCTCTGGTGGTCTCTCTGTGTGAGCAGATGGAGCAACAGAAGCTGTTCTGGAGAGAGAGAGAAAGAGAGAGAGAGATGGATGGAGAAAAGTGAAGGCCTTAGCATTACTTAAAATGAAACAAAGATGGCACAATCTTGTGGCCTGTTGTTTTTACTCTATAAGTTTTGTTTACTTTACAAATTTTTAGCTTCTCTTATGTTTCTACTCACAGAAATGGGAAAAGGACATGGCAATCCACTTTCAAAGCAATCCCAAAATAGTCAGCCATTGAAAACCCTATGAGAGTCACTATGAATCAGACCTGGCTTGTAGGCAACCCACTCCCAAAAAACAATCAGCCAGTGAAAACCCTATGAATATCAGAGAAGCACTAACAATAGTGTATCGCCTGTTGTATGTAGGGTGGCTATGAGTCAGACACTGAGTCGATGGCACCTAAGAACAACAACAACAAGTTTCTCCTCTCAGCATAATTGAGACCTGGCTATTTTACCTGTCTTTGAATCATGAGTCTATCATCCCAATAATTTTCCTTTTCCTTGCTTCAGCTTATTTGAAGGGAAATTTTGTTATGTGGTACCATCAGGGTCTTTACTAAGCAACATCCAGCTCTTTTTCCTTGAAAAACTTCAGATGCAGATGGCCCTCACAATATGCTTTGCTTTGTCACAGGCGCATTGTGAATATTAATGGCAATAGTTAAGCAGGTCGATTGTGCATTGAGAATATGAAATATGTGTGTCACTTAAAAACAAATGATTGTCAACACAGCGCCTGAGCTGAATTAGTCTTTCCCAGGTTGTCACACCTGATGCTAAGGGAGGCTAAGGCAATACGTTTATGCCAGACTTTATGGATCCCAAGGTCAGGACTGAAATGTGCAGATTCAGGAAGGTGCTTTCTCACTAATGATTTGTTATCATTAACTTGACTCGCGGGTGGATTTATATAGAGAAAAATGTTAATAAAAGGTCCTTTGAGCTACATTGCTGTTTTGCTGAGTTGTCATTCCATTAAGCAAATTCAAGGCAAGGTAATTGCTACAAGATTCTACATATTTACAAATGAACTTACAAATTTATTTGGGAAATGAATGGGTTTTAATGTGGCTTGTTGGACTAATTCTATCTTCTTGTTTCCAGAAGGTATTCTATCAGTTTCTAAGACCTAGCAGGCATGCTGAACAGTTTTCTGTTGACAAGATTGCAGACAGATGGGACTGGATTTCAGTTCTGGCATTGTCACTTAGCAACACAGTAACATATCTTAGGCTCAGTTTCCCCATCTGTTAAATGGGGAATGTTAAATGATGATAATACTTAGTTCATATGGTTGGTTAGGGTTTAAGTCTGAGGGTGTGATTTTGAAAACTAGGATGCAACAATTGGTACCTATTAATTCATTTAAGCTGCCTTTTGGCTGTTGCTATTAGAGCAAAAAGGAAAATTTCCACTTGCACACATGCTTACAAGTTTAAGTGTCTAACTACAAATGTGGAGTTTGGAATAGATATGGTTGGGGGGCTAGATAGACAGTTTCCTATCAACACTTTTGTCACAGATGGCAACCAGGAATGGCAATCATGATAACATCTACATGGTACTCATAGCAAAGCTGTCCCAGACTTCACCCTCATGGCGCATGATGCAAAGAGAATAGTTGGAATATGCAAAACTCAGGAAGTGAACTTGTGGCTACCTTACAATCACTAATGGTCTGGAAGACCTGGGCTTTGAAGCATTTATTTATTTATTTTTTCATATTCTACAGAGTTCTAAACCCTTCCTTGAAAATATATGATGAGCAACAACTTTTGAAGGCAGTATGCATGATGGGAACTACATGGAATCTGGAGTCAAACCTTTTGCACTGTAGTCCTTTTGACTACATTCCATTTGTTTTCCTTTAGGCTCACCTTCTTACCACCTGGATCCTGTTTCTGTATCTGTATTGTGGAGGTGATAATATCACTATGTGATACCACTGTACATCCACTTATGCATGCGTGCATTCACCAAACGAAGTGCTGAGGTCTGGAGATCCAGCAGCAGACAACACAGACAAAAAAATTTTGTCTTCATTGTGTTTACGTTTCACTGGAGGAGAGGAGTAAACAACTCAAAAAATACAAAATGCTGAGCTGGTTAGATAGTGATAATTGCTGAAGAGTAAAACAATCAGAGAAGGAGGATTTGAAGTTTCAGTATAGGGTCAAGGCCATCAATTC
The DNA here is from genome assembly GCA_007922755.1 of Pedetes capensis. Taxonomy (NCBI): domain Eukaryota; kingdom Metazoa; phylum Chordata; class Mammalia; order Rodentia; family Pedetidae; genus Pedetes; species Pedetes capensis. Next base: position 50,580 of record VMDO01014364.1, on the reverse strand, counting down.
AAAGTAGAGTGGCTAGGAGAAGATGTGCTGAGAAGTTCATGCTTGAATAGAGACTGGAAGCAATGAGGGAGCAACTCATGGGGATGTGGAGGTGAGGAGGAGGAGATGGCATGCCAGGCAGAGGGAAGAGCAAGGGCAAAAGCTTGGGGGTGGAAAGGGGCATGGAGAGCTTGGGAAGCCATAGGAGCTGAAGGTTGCTGGTATGGAGTCCTTAAAGAGAAGAAAGGTAGGATATGAAGATTGACAGGCAGGCAGAGGGCAGGCATGAAAGGCCTCCGGGCCCTCCATGCTGAGGATTCTGCTATGGTTTGAATGTAAAATGTCCCTCACAGGCTCATATTTAGAACACTTGAGCCCCAGCTAGTGGTGCTGTTTTGGAAGGTTCTGGAAACTATAGGAGATAGGATTTAGCTGGAGGAAGTATATTAGTGGGGGTTGGCCCTTGGTGAGTATCTCGTCCCTGGCTCCTTCCTGTTTCTTTTTCTCTGGTGACCATGATATTAGTACCTCTACTCTGCTACAGCTTCCCCACCATGATAGACTAACATGTCTGAAACCACAAGCCAAAAATCTTTCCTCCCTTAAGTTGCTTCTGCAAAGTATTTTGGTCACAGCAATGCAAAAGTAACTAATACAGACGCAGATTGTGAGGGGGAGTCAGAGAAGAATTCTGAGCACAGAGTCCATATAATCTGACTTCAGCCTGACAGCATAATCTAGACTAGGCATGTCCAACCTGTAGCCCATGGCCCAGGACTGCTAGTGATGCGGTCCCACAAAATGTTTTAACACCATGTGTTTTTTAGTATTTATTTTCATCATGATCCTACTCTTATTATGTATATGTACTATCATATAAATGTGATGCCCAAGGCAATTCCTCTTTATAAGGTCAAAAGGTTGGACATCCCTGATCTAGATCTATGGTGTCCCATACTTAGGTTGTGGATCTGGTGGTAATGTGACCATCGAGACTAAGGGCCTGAATTTTTCATTTCATTTCATTTAAATTGAATTTAAAACACATTACTTGGATGAGTCATTGGAAATCTTTCATAAGTGTATATGGAACAAGTTGGGTATGTTCAATTGTCAATTTATGACTTCTAAGTATAGATCAGGTATTTCCAATAAAAATTTACTATCCAAATTAAAATATGCTATAATTATAAAAGATACTCTGGATTTCAAAAGCTTAGGATGAAAAAAATTAAGGTTAAAAATATCTCCATTATATTTTTACATTTGTGTTGAAATAATTATATTTTGAATATATTAAGTTCCATAAAATATGGCAACATGAATTTCACCTGTTTCTTTTTGCCTTTTTTAAAAATGTATCTACTAGTAAATTTAAAATTAAAGACATGATTCATATTCAATTTCTATTGGAGAATGCTGATGTAAGAAAAGTCTTGCACTGAGCTTGGATAATATTAATGGACTAGTTCCTTCATCCATCACCAATGTACTAGGTACTCCCAATGGGCATGTCACAGGGTTCAAAGTGGGAAACATAGGAGCTCCCTGACCTCATAAGACTTCAGGTGGAGGAGGCAGACAAAAGGAGTAAACAAAGAATAAAATAGTGCAGGGTCATGGTGGGAGAAGCCAGTATCAGAAGGAAGAGGGCGGTTAGGTGGGTGGTTGAGGAAGTAAGGGGTTACAGTTGCTGGGAATGTGATGATCAAAACTGACACACTGAAGTGCTTTTTAAACCTCAAGTGCAGTCAAAGTGTTCTTCTGGGAAAGGCATTTGTCTAGACTACCATCCCCTGGAGAACAGAGGCTGAGCCTTAGTCCCAGTTTCACAAAGACTGCCTGCCCGCCCTGGGGCAGGCATATATGAAGTGTTGGTGAGGATTTGAGGAATGGTAGGTCCCTTGGGAGTTGGAAGCACTAAACATGCTCTGGCTTTCATCACGTGTAGTTGGAAAGGAGAAATTCAAGAAGGCAAACAGGAGCCATGTTACTCTCAAGGCTGAGGAAACACTACATGTGGGAGTGAGGAAGTTACCCCAGGTGGCCAGAGACCCGGAGGGTGGGGAGGATGCCTTAGAGGAAGATGGAGCCCTTAGATGTGAAGGCTGTGGGAGCTTTGGGTAGGTGGTAGGAGCAGGGAGGGTCCTAAGGGCAGAAGGCATGGCACAAATAAAGGTTCAGAGGTGGGACATGCTGGCCAAGACTGATGATGCTCCCATGAAGGTTAGGGAGCAAATGCTATTTCACTCTATCTTTTGCATCTTCTACAGTGGCTCTGGTCTCATGAGTTCTATTTCACTCCGTCAAATGGGCTTAGAGCTAAATGAGATCTAAATATAGACCAGGTATTTCCAATAAAAGTTTACCATCAGAATTGAGATAGTCTATAATTGTAAGCCTGTAGCCATAGCCCTGTGGCATCAGATCCCGTCAGATCTCCAAAGCTAAGCAGGGTTGGGCCTGGTTAGTACTTGGATGGGAGACCGCCTGGGAATACCAGCTACTGTAGGCTTGGGAGAAGGACCCAGCAACCCACTCCCAAAAATCAATCTACCATTGAAAACCCTATGAATAGCACAGAAGCACTGACAATAGTGTTTTGTCTGTTGTATGTTGTATGTAGGGTCGCTGTGAGTTGGATACCTACTCGACAGCACCTAACAACAACAAACAACATAATTGTAAAAGCACTCTCAATTTTGTAAACTTAGGATGAAGAAAATAAGGTAAAGGAAATATCAATTATATTTTTGATACTCATTGTATGTTAAAATACTTATATTTTGGATTATTGGGTTAAATAGAATATATTGAAGTTAGTTATACCTGTTTCATTTTTACTTTTAAAAAAAAGTGAGTACTAGAAAATTGAATTTTACAAACATGACTCACATTCTGTTTCTTTTGGAGAGCATTGCTTATGGCTCTGCCTTGGACAGGACCCCTCGAGGGCCAGCCTGGTTCAGCCCAGGCCAGCTGTCTTCTCTTTGAAGGTTTTCAGATGAGCCCAAAGGACAAAGCTTCTAGAAACCCTTGCATTGCATTACAAGTGGATATAAGATGTTGGAGTCACATTGGGTGCACAGCTCAAGCCTTATCAGCAGGAGAAAATAATTTGGTGTTCAGATGTGCCCAGTTTCTCTCCACCAAGAGCTCCTATATGGTGTCCCATGCCACTCTGGTGAAGTAGAAACTCCTTTTTTTTTTTTTGGCAGTACCAAGAGGTTGAACCCAGGGCTTTGCACATGCTAGGCAAGTCCTCTACCATTTAGCTGCACCCTCAGACCCATTTTTATTCTTTTGTTTTGAGACAGAGTCTCACTAAGTTGTGCAGGCTGCCTTGGAACTCAAACTTGCAATCTTCCTGCCTCAGCCTCCTGAGTCTCCAGGATTACATCTGTGTGCCCCGCAAAATAGAAACTCTTATCCTAACCTTATAAGTCTCATGTATGGGAAGTGAGAGCCTGCAATCATATGGGGTAGCCAAGTGTCAAACCTAGATCCTGGGCAAATTTTCATCCCTTATGTGGTAGTGAATCCCTAACAAGAATGTTGAAAGGAATATGCTTCACTCATACAACATGCCGTTGCTTTTCTCAGATGGGAAATTGAGACCCAGAAAGAGTGGACTCTCGCCCATGGTCACGTGACCTACCATCTTTATCATCAACTGCTCCCTTCTAAATTGAATCCCACAGAGACAAAGATAGTCCACATCCTCTGGGGCCAGAGAGGAATGGGCCAGTCTTCTTCCAGCCCATTACTGAAACAATAAAAGTAAGATTTATTAAGCACTGACCTTGAACCAGGAAAAGGGCTGTGGATGTCATCCTGACTTTGTTGGGAGTATTTCCCTCCCAATTTCATCACCTGCCCCCATCCCTCTGCCTTCCAGCCTTAAGTGACTTCCTGGATGCCAGAACTACACATCTGGCTTTCCTCCTATGAGCAGGCTGGCAGCTGTAGAGTTTTGCAGTCAGCCATGGGCATAGGCTCGTCTGGGAGGCCAGAGAAAGTATTGACTGTTGGTGACACAGGAGGCACTGGCCACTGCTGATCTTGCCCAGGAGTCAGGGCTGGGAGCTGGGTGGGAGGAGATAATGTCTGTTCTGATGACAGGACCTCCCACATACTGTTTATAGGCACATCTCCTGCCATCTGGGACCTATCTCCATGCCTGGCCTCCAGACTGGGGGAGCCAGACTGTGTTACACACACTCTTCACTTTGATGCATTCCAGGCCAGAGTGTTTAGGCAGAAATGATGTTCGGCCCTGCTGTGGGGTCTGGGGACACAGAGCTCTGGGGAGGGACCTACTCAGGGTGCCCCACAACCTCCAAAGATGCATAGGAGCCCACCTATGGGGCCTAGGTTTGCCGAGGAGGTGCTGGGGGTTCTAGATCCATAGCTCCAGCCAAGGGACCGGAAGATCGTCAGTGTGCAACATTTAGGGAGCTGGATGGGTTGTCTCTGATCTCCTTGCTGTCCCCAGTGGTCACACCACTCTGTTCACTGACAGCATTCCACATCCCTAAAACTTATGTTCTTTGTCTGAAAAGAAGCACCCTGAAGAGTTAGCAGCAGTTGATGTCTTTAGGTGCTGAGACTCTGGATGATTTTTCTATCACTAATTTCCATTTCTTTACACTGAACACGTTGTTCACAGAGCTTATATTACCATATAACAATAACAGTTAAAAAAAGGTTTCTTCTTCTTCTTCTGTTGTTGTTTTACTTTGTCTCCTGAGCAGAAAGCAAGGATGACTTCCACAGAGCAGATGGTGTACTTGGAGCAAAGGTGATCATTTCTGAATCAGCCTTAGCTCCACCTCCCTAAGACACTTCATTCTTTTTTTTTTTTTTACTCTACCCCCGTATCTTTTTTAGGGAAAACAAAACAAAATGAAAACAAACAAACCACTGTTCCCTTAAACCTGGGGATTTTACATAATTTATTTCATTTAATCATCAAAAATAAAGCAAGAAATCAGAAGATGATAGAAGGGAGGTGGGTCCTCTGATTCTGGGTCTCTGGTCCCTACCAACAGTTCACAGCCACTTTGCCCAATTTCTGTTCCATTGTGCTATCATTTTCATCTCACACCATGTCCCACGGCTTCTCCTCCATGCTCAGCATGACCCCAGAACCTCTATTGGACATTTCCATGGCTGTTGTTTGCCCTCACCTCTTACAAATTGTGTCAGTAAGGTTCTCAGTGATGCTCTGGAGCTGGGTATTTGAGTCCCTGAATTCATCATTTTCCTTCCCCACTTTGTACACGGATATTAGGAGTGGCCAGTTAATCTCATTATATTCATTAGTTTGTTGGAATGTTTGAATGTATCATTTACATAGTCACCTAGCTCCTTGCCTTTTGTAAGTGGTTGATCAGTAGTTTCCAAAGGTGGTATTTTGTGTATCTCTATTGCCAGATAATGTCATGGACTATCAATAATCTCTTTCTGACTGGATATAGAGTCATTAGTGTCCTTGAATAGATGCAGATTAGAGAGACAATTATAAGAAGCTAAGGTCCAACTTGTCTATAGCCATTCCATCTTGGTGTCTGATCACACCAGATCTTGGAAGCTAAGGAGAGTCAGATCTGGTTAGTACTTGGATGGGAAACTGCTCTGGAGTACCAGGTGCTATAGGCTTAGGAGAAGGACAATCAGCCATTGAAACAATCAGCCACTCTGAATAGCTGAGAAGCACTGACATAGTGCCAGGCACTATGTTTTATCCTGTTATAAATGGGGTCACTATGAGTCAGACTCAACTCAATGGCATCTAACAACAATAACAACGACGACCAACTCAGAAAACATCCTTAAAATTCTCTTCCTAGCTGGGTGCTGTGGCGCATGTCTCTAATCCCACCAACTCTGGAGGCAAAGACAGAAGGATCACAAGTTTGAGACAGGAGGCAATCTGCGTAATTTATGGAGACTCTGTCTCGAAAAGTAAAAAGATGGGCTGGGCGTGCAGCTCAGTGGTCTAGCATTTGCAAAGCATGCAAGCACAAGGCCCTGGGTTCAACCCCCAGTACTGCAAAATAATAATAATAATAATAATAATAATTCTTTTCCTACAGAACCATTCTTGAAACTAAGTCTATATTATCTATAGATCTTTGTCACCGTTCTATGGAGAAACAGAACATATATATGTCATATGATACACACACACACACACACGTCCCCCATGTGTCTGTCAGCTTGTCATGCTGTAGAGGCTTGCATGTTGCTGTGAGGCTGAAAGCTATGCTTACCAGGCTTTCAGATACCAGCAGGGCAACTCATGGTGGACAGGTTTCAACTGAACTTCCAGACTAAGACAGACTAGGGAGAAGGAACTGGCAGCCCACTTGTGAAACAATTGTTGTTAGGTGCTGTTGAGACGGTGTCTGATTCATAGTGACCCTATGTACAACAGGCGAAACACTATTGTCAGTGCTTCTCTGCTGTTCGTATGACTTTCAATGGCGGGTTAATTTTTGGGAGTGGGTTGCTGGGTCCTTCTCCCCTGAAACAATTAGCCATTGAAAACTCTATGAATAGCAGAGAAGCACTGTCAAATATAATGCCAGAAAATGGGCCCTCCAGGCTAGAAGGCATTCAAAAGATTACTAGGGAAGAGTTGCCTTCTCAAAGTAAAGTTATCCTTAATGATGGAAATGAAGGAAAGCCCCAGGATCTCTATTTGCTGATACGGCACAACTCGAAGTAAGAAGAAATATAGTGCCTGCAACAATTGACTCAAACATAAAAAGATTGTATTAGGTTATATTTCATTCTGTTGTACATAGGGTCACTATGAGTCTGATCTGACTCTATGGCACCCAACAACATATATTGTGCATATGATACATAAGAGATTTATTAGGGATCATTATATATATTTATTAGGAATTAGATCACACAATTATAGAATTCAGAAGTCTCAAAATCTGCAGGCTAGATATTCAAAAGACTGGCTGCTCCTTTTCACTTTGGGTTTGAAGGCCTCAAGAATATGAGAGATGATGGCATATGTTTCAGTCCAAGAGTGGGAGACCAATGTTTCAACTTCAGCAAGTAAGTAGGAAATCTCCCTCTTACTCTGCCATTTTGTTCTAGTCAATCTTCCATTGATCGAATGAAGCTCGCTCACAGCAGTCAACATGCCTCACTCAGTCTACCAATTCATAGATTAATCTCTTCCAGTCACGTCCTCACACACAAATCCAGAGGAATGTTTGGCCAAATATCTGGGCCCCCGGTGGCCCCATCAAGTTCACAAATAAAATTAAATATTATACATATATGACCCAACATGGAAGGCGCTGAACATTTTGGGGTTCTTCATTATAAGCAATAGACACTAATCCCTGATGATTTAATAGTAAAGACATATTTAAAGAAAAGATATTGGATAAGTCACAGGATAAGAAAGCAAAGGCAAATCTGACATAAGCTAAGTTAAAAGACATTCTGTAGTCCACAGTATATTGAAAGCATACAACCAATGAAAACCTGGTATCTAGTTGTTGTTGTTGTTAGGTGCTGTCAAGTTCAGTCCAACTCATAGTGACCCTATATATAATAGAACAAAACAATCCCCAACACTGTGCCTGGCATGGTGGCGCATACCTGTAATCCAGTTTCTCTCAAATAAAAAATGTTAAAAAGGACCTGGGGTGCAGCTAAGTGGTAGAACATTTGCAAAGTAAGTGCAAGCCTCTTGGTTCAGCCCCCAAGTACTGCAAAAAAAAAAAAAAAAAAAAAAAGTGAAATCCCCACAAATCAATGATAAAAAGATGAGCAATTCAATAGTCTGAATTAGGCTTGTTTATGCTTCAATAACAAAGAGCCTTCCAAACTGAGGTGGATCAGCACAAGTTTACCTTTTGTCATGTAAAGTTCACTGTCAAGTCTGATTTTAAGGGAACTGAGTCTTTCTCAGCATCCAGGTTGTTTATTCCATGTGGCAGAAGGGATGATAGAGCTGAAGGGCTTTACATTGGCAGTTAATGACATCTCTGTACAATTCATTAGCCAGAACCCATCCCAGAATTTCTGGCTAACTAGGAAAGGGGGATGGAATGGTGTAAACCTCACTTGTACACAAAAGGAAAGGAGAATAGGGTATGAACAAGTACACAAAATCTCTAGCCCAGTGCACCAAGACCAATGGTGGTTCATAAAAGAGAATTCTAGAACAGTCAGTAAACATAAGGAAAGATGCTTAGCAGATATGATTTCACACTCATCAATGTGGCAAGATAAACAGTTATTGGCATTAATAGCAAACATTGCAAAAGATGAAGGCTTGCAATGGGGAATCTTTTGCACTGTTACCGAGAGTGTAAATTGTTATAATCACATTTAACAGCAAATTGGCAAAATTTAGGGGAACTTAGATTTCAACCTTGCAATTTCACTTCTGGGTATATGCACCATTTGGACAGGAGATATGTAGGAGAGTAGATATTGCAACAGTGTTTATGGTAGCAAAATTAGTAACTACCTAAATATTCACCAAAAGGAAGATGGAGAATGATCTACATATATAGCAGAACACTGGTATGTACATTATAGATAAATCTTCCCAAATACCACTTAAAAACAAGAAAAACGCAAGTTGCAGAGGATATATGTGGTATGGTATAGTTTATATGATAATTAAAATGTGGATAACAGTGCTATAAATTGTTTTTATGGTTATATCTTATTCTTATTGGCTTCAAGGGTTTTAATTTAACGGCTATATATTATTCCTTGGCATCTGATCCTGTCAGATCTTGGAAGCTAAGCAGGGTCCGGCCTAGTTAATACTGGGATGGGAGACTGCCTGGGAATACCAGGTGCTGTAGGCTTAGGGGAAGGACCTAGCTGCCCACTCCTAGAAAACAATCAGCCATTGAAAACCATATCAATAGCAGAGAAGCACTGATATAGTGCTGGGCACAGTGTCGGGGAGGGTTTCATCTGTTGTTTGTAGGGTCGCTATGAGTCCAACCAGAATGGAGGGCACCTAACAGCAGCAACAATTTTTCTTATCCCTCAAATTTCTGTTTAGTTCAGTTAAATACCGTTACCTCCCTGTATTTTCTTCTTCATTCTCCTTCTTGTTTCCTCTTCTCCCTCTCCTGCCTTTCATTTTCCTACATCTCTTTCTTTTTCTTCCTCCTCCTTTGTGGACAAAACTTCAAGGCAGTCTATTCGTTTGTCTGTCCTCTTTCACCACTCTTATTTGCTGTTTTGACTTTACTTTCAACCCCTCTAGATTTCCTTTATTTTTTGTGAGGTTGTCTATTTATTAAAAAAACTTCTTTCTTCCAAATGTTTAGTAATAGAGTTTTCCAGGGTATCTATTTACCAAATTATCTGGAGAAGCTACCCATATGTTATGTGTTGTGTGTACATACATCTATACAATTTACCAAATTTTATGTACTAAAAACATGTCTGCGCATAATAAAATACCATATTCAACATAGAAGTTACCTCTGAAAGGCAGAAGAAATGGGCTTAGGGAAGGATACACAGAAGCTTCAAAACTATAATTTTTTTCTCACTAAAATTCTTAAGCAGGAAAAAATAGTGAAGATTTTTTATAGGGCTTGATAGCTATGTACTTGATATTTATAATATTATCTTAATGTTACTGGAGTTTTAGAATGAAGCCCCAGCTCCAAGAGTCCAAACTAGGCTCAGCCACCTGCCCCTAACATACCAATTAAAGAGATGAGCAATGGTGAGAAGCAGAGAAAGGAGATTTAATCAATGTGCACATTGGGAAGAGGAACAGATAAAGGGGTCCAGTAACCCCAAGTCCATCTTTAGGCTGCTGCTAAGAGCTTTCAGTTTACATAGAGGAAGAACTGGGGGAGAGGCCGAGGGGTGCCTAATTAAGCAGTCTTGGTCAGAGTGTGGTCTGGTTGACTGTTAGCTCTGGTTCTGCAAGGTGGTTTCAAGAAGTTGTTATTACTCTTATTTCTTGAGGGGGTCGGTCTGGTTTCCATGAGATGATGGCTCCTGCCTGAGGGTGCAGCCTTGCCATCACAGATAACTGCATTATTTGAGGGATGGTATCTGTGAGGTTCATTATTGCTTGGGGGTAGTTTCTGTCTCTTGTCATAGAAATGTTTATCCACTGGTCCTGTTTTCTGGAATCCAAGGTGACTGAAGGACAGAGTGACTTGAGAAGAAAAGATAAGGGGCAAAATGGTGCCAGAGAGAGACAATATGAAGTTACTTAGGCCAGGGACCAGTGTTCCGCTTCACTTTTAGTTACCTTGTGGGTCCAAATGAGGAGTCAATGCTTCTTAGCAGAATCTGTTGTGAAGTCCCTGTTATAAATACTGTGTGGTATACTGAAAAAATTTTGTAAATGGAAAAACACAAGGAAAAGAGGAAAAAAGGAAGGTAAGAAGAGAAGGAAAGGAAGGTCTAAGCAAGGGCGGGTGGAAGGAAAGAGAAAACAAAAAAGGGGACAAGATCAGAGGAAGCTCGACAATGCAAAGAGTTATAGCCAAAATCAGGTCACAGAAAGACTTTGGAAAGATCCCCTGCCACCACCAGACCCTGTTCTCTAGGCATCCCCCATGCCCCTATTGCTCTTGGAAGCTTAGTGTTGGCCACAGTAACATTACTACCTACTGTCTACATCACCTCTATACCCTGGAGCATTTGAGTTATCAATCCCCATTCTGGGCAGGTGCCTCCAATGACAAAGTCTAAGTTACATGCCACACTCTAGATGCCCATGAGGCTGGGAAAGAAGGAATCTTGCTTTTTATTTTATTCTATTTACTTTCTATATTGAGGAGCTATCCCTGTCTCATGAAAGTGGGAGATTTTTCACTCACAGAAAGGGACCACATGTTCAAATAACAACCAAAAGTTAAGACCTAAATGCTGACCTGCCTATGATCATTGAGTTCTTTCTACAAGGTCCTGCCTATTGGCCACACCTTGGACTGGGTCCTCATGTACAGTACTTCTAACATTCTGCCCCTTCGCCTACCCCCTTGTTCCCAGATGGGTTAATGATCTCACTCCAACTTCATGGATGGTGAAGAACTGGATTCACTCAGTACCACAAGGTAAGCCTAGGCAATGCACAGATTGGAATTAAGATGGCCTTAACTCCAAGTTCTTATCTTTGACATTTTTTCCCAGACATAATTTAGCAGAAGCACTTGGCATGTATGCATCTGCCCCTTCCCTATTGTTTCACCATTATGAACAGATATATTTCCTTCCCAGTGCATGGTTCATCGTTGTCGGGAGGGAAAGGTCAAAGAAAATGTGATCTTCTTCTTTGTTGCATTACATAAAAATCATTTGATAGAGTATCTGGTCTTAATAAAGCCAGTGTAGTAGCAGACAATCCTGGATATGTATTGAATAGAGACTTATGGAGAGGGAAGTATTTTCCCAAAGTCAGCTAACAAAGGGGTTTTTCAGACATTGTGTCAGAAATGGGAAATATCTTATGTGAGACTTTGAGGGCTTTTCAAGTCATTCTGGGTAAACATCTGCCTCAACAGTTCATAACTAAGGTAGGCTAAAGATGTGATGTCCATGAGTATAAATATGAAAAATGATGAGGCCCATAAATGATTCTCCTATACAGAACGTGTGTTTTGGTGCTATACAAATAGATTGTATGGGAGGCACTGAGGCTTCTTCATACCCATCTGGCTCACCATGTCTGCAAGGCCCAGAAATTGGTCCCATGTTCTCAAAATTAAAATTCAATAAGAGGTATCTTTCATTTCAATCTCCTGCTTTTATGCAGCAGGTACAATACTCTAGTGACAAATGCAGGTGAATTGAATTTTGTTTTCCCCATAATAGTTGCATCTGGCAGCAAACTAATGTATTAGTGATCAGAGATGAAAAGCATAATGTCTGATCTGGAACTTGAAATTGCATAATGGAAGCAAAATGCCTTTGCATTGAATCACCTATTTGTTTTCTTTTTCTTTCCTCCCCTCTTTTTCTTTCTGTTAAATTTCCATTTACCTGTTTACAATCATAGCTTATTAGAGGGCTGCTTGGGAACACACCTAAATGAGAGAGTCTTTATTTGATATATCACTCTTCTTACCCTCAGGCTCTTAAACACTCACCTTGAAGCCTCTAGTATTTGTGTACTCCAAACCTACACTGTAGGACACATATTGATCCAATTCATTGTTTAATGCACAAATTCAGAGCCTGTGGATCTGATCAGGAGAATGGGGCCTTTGTTTGGTTTGTGGGGCATGGTAACAAAAATAGATGGAATCTGAGCACATATTATGTGCCTGATGCTTTTTGTACGTTATCTTTGATCCTTACATCATCTCAGGGAAGGAGACATTATCCCAGTTTGGCTTATTAGGAAATGATATCTTAAAAAGGATCACAGAGTGGAGGAAAGGGGGGAAAGAAAGAGGAGGACAAGAGGGTTTAGTGTGAAGTAAAGGGTTAGTTTAGGAATCATTGGATATGAGGGCTTCTTTTTGTAGCACTAGGGAGTTGAACTCAGGGCCTCTCACATGCCAGGCAAGTCTCTACCACTGAGCCGCACCTCAGCTCTTTTCATATGTTTTATTTTGAGACAGGGGCTCACTAAATCGTGTAGGCTTCCTCCGACTTTGATCTCTTGGTCTCTGTGCCTCACTTTCCCAAATCTCTGGGATTACAGGAGGGGGCACTATGGGGCCTGACTCTCTGAGGGCCTGTTTGAAGGCCAAGTGGAAAAGTCAGTTATAGAGTCAGTGAGTTTAAGGGTAGAGTGATTCAGAGAGAGAAAGATAAACATTTGGTCTAGCCTTGGATTCAATACTAAGTAACTTATTCAATATCAGCTTGCTGGAAAATAGCAGGGTGAAGAGTCATTCTTTCCTATATGCCTTTTGCTTGGCCTTGGACTGATTGTAAAGCCCTCCTCTGTCCCTTCTATCTATTTCTGAGCTTAGAGAGAGGGTGTCATGTACGTCACATTGAAGACAAATGTGCACCTGACTCCTGCCATGGTATTTTCGGTCACATCATATGCTTGTGAAAGCTGGACAGTGAATAAGGGAGACAAACCAAATGACTTTTTGAATTATTATACTGGAAACGAATATTGAATATACCATGGACTGCCAAAAGAACCAATAGACTCATCCTAGAAGAAGTACAACCAGAGTGGTCCTTGGAAGCAGGACAGCTAGACTGTGTCTTGAACATTTTGGACATGTTGTCAGGAGAGATCAATCCCTGGAGAAGGACATATGTTTGGGAGAACAATGGGTCAATGAACAAAAGGAAGACCTTCAAGTAGATTGATTGACATAGTGGCTGCAACAATGGGCTTAAACATAAAAAAGATTGTGTGCCTGGCACAGTCTTGGGCAGTGTTTCATTCTGTTTTATGTAAGGTGGCTATGGGTCAGACCTGCCTCAATGGCTGCTAACACAACATGCTATGTAAAGTAACTCTGGGTTTTATAATCCAGCTACAGGACGAATTCATCAAGACGATATATAAACATGAATATCTCATTTTGTCTCACTTAAATGCAATGGAAGATTTGAAGACAGCAGGTCTTTTTCCCTGCCTTAAATCAGAATTTCCCTGGGACTCACCACTGCCTTGCATTCTCCAGAGGTCTGGTTCCTATACTCTCACACTTCTACACACAGGACAAGACTACAACATTTGGTGCTCAGAGCACTGTTTAATCTCCTTTCATTTGATTTCTGTCCAAACAAGATCAATTCAAAAACATTTATTGGAAATGTGTTTGTGTCTGATGTGATGGAGAGAAACAGGAGTGCGTGCATTATTACTTAAAACCATGATCTAGATGCATGGTCTGTCCAAGAACTTAATTTGGTGTGTGATTTTAATGACATATAAGTCAAAAGGAGCTACATTAAATCACTTGTAGCAAGACATTAAATGTACTATCTTTAAGGAAACCAACAACATAGGCCTGTATCTATCTGGCAATGAGGGTGGATTTTGGCCATATCTGTGTTTCTGTTGCATTTTGTGGCTTGTGACAGTTAAGGGACTTACTGTTTGGGGGGTGGCAAGATGTCCAACTCTGAGACATTGTAGCAGAATAGAATTTAATGGACTCAAAGCCTGAATGTACAGCATTTGTAGAAGATCATTTATTAAAAATTTGTTATGCAAAAGGCTCTGTTAATGAAGCAGCAATGATAAGGTTGGCTTATTGTCCTGTAGCTATTCACAGACTAATAGTGGACTGATAAGCTGTTCACCAGCAATTTTAAAATAATGCAGTCATTTTAATACTGAGTGATGGTGGGTGGGGAGCTAGACAATCCTAGCACTGACGAGGGGAATTAGCTCAGACTTCTCAGCTGCGATGTCACATGAGCTGGGCCTAGGGTGGAAGAAGCTGGATGGGAGAAAGTGATTTAGAGTGTCTTGAGGCAGCATGGACAGCAGTAGAAATCCCTTGGAGATGAGAGGCCAGGGCCAGCTTGCAGGAAGAGTGAGGATACACTTTCCCATACAGAACAGATGCTGATGAGCAAAGTTCCTGGCCATTAAGACTGGAAGGGAAGTATAGAAAAAAGTCAAGGGAACTGTGGATGTTCAGCAGAGATAGACACCAGAATGGATCTGTAAGGCAAGGGAGGGCTGTAGAGGCTCATTGAGCAGAGACGGAAATGGTGTGACAGCTGTGTGTGGCAGGGGCTGGGGGGTGGGGCATTTTAGACCATCTGGTCCAGGGAACATTTGTCTGTGTAAAGGTAACAGGGTATTATAAGCATATGGGTATGTGCTTATAAGAAAACTTATAAGAAAACTCAGAGAAAAACTTAGTAAAAATATTGGTCCCTTTTCTGCTTTCCCTGGAATTCTTACCCTGTCTCCAAACCAAATGACTTGTCAGATTTTCAAAAGAACCCAATCATGCCATCCTTGGGTCTAATATCCTTCAGTGACTATTGTTTTAGAACAAAAGTAAAGAGCCAGGCATGGTGGTACATGCCTACCATCCTGGTACTCAGGAGGCTGAGGTAAAAGGATTGTGAGTTTAAGTCCAGCCTGGGTTACACAGTGAGGTCTTGTCCCCAAAACAAACAAACCAAGCTAAACCAAAACAGAACAACAACAGCAGCAGCAACAACAACAACAACAACAACAACAACAACAATGCCAAGGTTGAGTGTGAAATGTAAGGTCTTTGCCAATCTGGCCTCACCTTCCCCAACACAGAGCTCCCATCCGGACAATGCTGGCTCTCCTCAGCAGCCTGGACCCTCTCTATCCCTGTCTCTGCTTACTCAGTCGGAAGCATCTTGCTTCTAATTTTATTTGTGTCCCACTCAGAACTTCCTTGTCCTTCTATGCAACTGGTTCTCTGTTCCATTGCTCAGCAATGTCCTTTCTGGCCCACATCAGCTTGAGTCAGGTAGCTTTTTCTCACACTATCAAACTTTCAGGAACAAGGAGAGAGAAGAAATGATGCTGTCTCCTCCAGCCCAGGAAGAGTTGGCTCCTCCAGCAGGTGCATGTAGAGGAGTCACACCTTTCCTGGAGCCATTCCAAGGCCATCCCAGTCCTCTGGCCTCTCCCAAGGTGGCCATTCAACTGGGAAGGGGCTGGGGCTGGACCTGAGCCTCTCCAGCTGAGTTGATAAGAACAGGGAGTAAGAGGAAAACTGACTTTCAAGGGCTGAGACAACAGACAGTGCTTGGCTAATTCTAGTCAAATAGTTGAGAAGGTGGCCACAAGCGCACCTTTGCCAGACCTTGCAGGGGAAAGGGTTTTGTACACCTAACTGACCTTGGCCTTGGCGCCTATGGCTGTGCTGTTAGAGGGAATCAGCCAAGACAGACTGAGTGCATCTGATGAAATACCAATCAGGCTCCAACCTCAGTTCCAGATCCTCACTAAAAATGTTTGGCAAATGGAGATAGAATAGCTCAGCCACCTGTCCTCTTAAAAACATAGCCCTGTGCCAACCCTTTGATTATTTCCCTTTTCACACTATTTGTCCCATACACCTGGTGTGTGCCAGATGTTCCCAAGGTGCTGTGCCTCCCATGTCTCCCTGAGCCACATAATACACCTGTGAGTCCTGAATCTACTCGGACCAACATGGATCCTATCTGAAGATTTGAGATCTGACTCCATTTCTGCCTTACAGAGAAAAGGAATGGGTACTCCCTGGATATTGAAGATGCACAGGAAGCGGGATGAGTTTCAAAATAACAGACAGGCAAGAGTTCAAAGCTAAATGCCCGCCATGTCTATGAATATTTATCTCTCCTGTCAGCCAAATCAGATCCCGGTCTGGCTCCTTTACATCCAATACCTCCTTCTTTACCTCCAGTCCTTGTATCTTTGCAACTACTCTGAAAGGATGATGTTGCCATGCCTGTTTTTAGAGTGAGAGGGGTAGAAAGCCACAGAAATGTACCCTCAATCACAGGATTAGTAAATGTGAGGGTTAGCATCCAGCTCTTGATCTATCTGGTCATATTCCAAGTCCTGCCATCAGAGTCAAAGGGATGTCTCTGGAAATGAGGATTCCTTCCTCATTCTGTTTTCTACCAATTATGTGACCTTGAATGTGCTCCTTAACCCTTCTGAGCCTCAATTCTCAAATTCTCATAGCACTTGGACCCAGGTCCCCTGCTCACAGGCTTCCCGTTGAAAGGTGCCTGTGCTCAAGACCAAGCACAGCCCACTGTGGGACCTCAAGGAAGCTTTCCTGTGTGGTTCTTGTTTTCATTTTTACATGACTGTTTAAACCCTCCTCTAGGCCTTGCTTCAATGCTACAGGACAAGCAGAAATGACTTCTTTCTCTTGTCTTGAGAAGATGACAGTGATGTTGTGTTGGTTGACTGTGACTCTGCGCTCCAGTAAGGCTGGCATCCTGTTACCCATCATGCACTGCTGCACAGCCAGCTGCTGGCAGATCCCAGATTCCCCAGCTGGCTCAGAACATGCTATAATGCAGAGATGAGAGGGCAACCCCTCAGGCTTAATTCCCACCCAGAGATGCCCACTGGGTCTCTCCCTAACTTTTCATCAGCCACTGAGTTGGGGAAGAATTTCCATTGATTGGAATGCTGCCTCTGAGAGACCTCTCTGAGCTTTCTCTGTCTCAATTGCTGATGCATACTCCTCCATGTGTATAGTTGTGCTGCTGCATCCACATTCAATACTCAGAAAAATAAACATCTTCTTTTCTTCCTAAATACAAGCCAGGAAAACGCATAATAAGTGTGATCAAAAGGATGGGTTCTGGTGGATGGGATGGGACAAGTTTTCTCATCAGATTCCTTTCCTGTGATGCTGCTGCAGAGCCTTCCCTGGCAATGGAGCAAGGGGTGACATGAGGCAGCCTGATGTCAACAACATGGACCCTTGTAGGCTTGCAATCAGAAGAGCAAGATTCAATCCACAGCTTAATTGATGGGTGGAGTTGGCAAGTCCCTATGAATGCATGCATCTAAGTGTCCACTTCTGTAAATGGAATAACAATGCCTTTATCACAGGGCTTCATGCATACACGCATTAAAAAACTAGCTAAATTGTGGCTGGACTACAATTATTACCCCAGAAAGGTAACTCATTGTGTTTTTAATTATGATAAAATATATGTACATAAAACTTACCATTTTATCCATTTGATATACATCTTCAAATTTAGGTTGTTGTTTGACCATCACTACTATTTCTCTTTAAAGCCTTTTGATCTTCCACAAGTGAAACTCTGTGCTCACTGAACGTTAGCTCTCCATTATCCTGGTAACTGTTGCTCTAGTTTTTGTCTCTGAATTTGACTCTTGTAGGTCTTTACATCAGTGGAATCATACAATGTTTATGCTTTTGTATCTGACTTATTTCACTTAGTATAATGTCTTCAGAGTTCATTCATATTGTAGCATGTGTCAGAATTTCATCCCTTTTTAAGACTGAAGAATATCCCATTGCAGGTATGTACCCCATTTTGTTTATCCATTCATTTGTCAATGGACATTGTTTCCATCTATATTTTAAATAATGATTCTGTGAACATAGGTGTGCAAATATCTATTTCAATTCTACAGGGCATATACCCAGAAGTGGAATTGCTGGAGCATATGTTAATTCCACTTTTGACTTTTTGGGGAGTAGCAATACTGTTTTCACAGTGGTTACACCATTTTACATTTACCTCAGCAATGCACGTGGGTTCCGATTTCTCTACTTTCTCACTGATGTTTCTTTTCTTATTTTACTTAAAATAGCCACATAATGGTCATGAAGTGGTTTCTCATTGTGGTTTCATTTGCATCCCCCTAATGATTCATGAAGTTGAACACTTTTCATGTGGCTATTGACCTTTGTATATGTTCTCTAGAGAAATGTCTATTCAACTTACTTCCTTTAGCTTCATAAAGAAGAAAATGTATAGCCCCTCTAGCAGTCACAGACTTCTAAATATCATTATTTCCCCAGTCTCATTGATTTATTAGGCAAACATTCTTGAGTGTTTGCTCTGGTGCAGACCCTGAGTAGATCGCGTAGGGGGTGACATGACAAAGATGTGGAAAATAAGGTGGCTGCCCTCAGGATGGCAGAGAAGACAGGCAGAGAAATAAGTTTTATGAGAAAGATGTTCATGGTTCAAAGGGGCACAGAAAAAGGACCATTTGATTTTACTGAATGTTAAGGGAAATCACTTAGGAAGGAGATGCTAGGAGTGAGAAGTAGAAATGAGAAGAAAAGGAAAGCAGGCTTTTTAGGCAGAGGACAGCACATGGAAAGATATGGTTGCAGAGAAAATATTGACTGTAGGAATCCTAGCCCATGTACAGTATTTTCCTACAGGAGTGAATGGTACTGTTTGACCTTGAATGCATAACTCCTATGCACTGAATCAAAGCTGCATTGGGCACAGTGTAGATTTCTATGCTAGTTAATCCTAATTAAAAGAATTCTGTTCCATGCCTAGTTGTGACTCCTCCAGCAGGGCTGCTGCTGGTCAAACACCCTTAAGTATGGGACTCCCAACCCAGCTGGGCCAGAAGCTTCTCCTGGAAATGTCAAGCCAGAGATTGACAGGGTGAGGTGCTATGTGCTCAGGTGTGCCATATTACTGAAAGTCCTATGAAGGGGCTACAGAGGTGCCTGAGGTCCACCCTCACATATATCCTTGCTCTGCACAGCAGCAGCACACAATGAAATGAATTCAGCAGAAGATGCTTCTCACCTTGGAAACCTGACTCTTGGAAAAGAAAGCTTAGACCATATCAAGACTACTGTTTCCATCTACCTTCTACCTTCACCTCCTGGGATTCTAATACTTTGGGAAATTAAACAGATGACTAAAGCTTCTAAGAGCATTCATGTAGCTGATGTAAGATGCAAATTTAGCTTCCTCAGCTAAACTTATCAGGCCTCCACTCTAGATGTTGAGCCTCATGTTGGATCTTTAACCTATATGACTATAAGATAGTATTGTTGTTTGTGCTATTTGAAGGCACTAAGTTGGTGGTAAGTTGTTATAGAAGCAATAGGAAAGGAGAGGGTTGGAATTTGTAGAGTTTCCTTCAGTCAGGAAAAGTTAAGTGATTGTATTCCAATTATCATAATGACATCTATGCTGTAAGAACATTTCAAATAGCTTCTCATGGAAGATGTCACAATGATTGTCAAGAAGTTCTGGACATGCAGTATTTTTTAAAAAATTTACTGTGCCCCTGCAAGCGTGCAGCCATAGCCTCCCAGCATCTGATCTCGTCAGATCTCAAAAGCTAAGCAGAGTCAGACCTGGTTAGTATTTGGATGGGAAAACCAGGTGCCTGTAGGCTTGGGAGAAGGACCTGGCAGCCCACTCCTGAAAAAAAATCAGCCATTAAAAACCCTATGAATAGCGGAAAAACACCGACATAGTACAAGGCATGGCACAGTGTTGGGGAGTGTTTCATTCTGTTGCACATAGGGTCACTATGAGTAAGACATGACTTGAAAGCACCTAACAACCACCACCCAGTATCCACAATTGAGTTAGGCAATTTCACAAGCATCATTTCTTTATCAAAGAGTCTAGTTATTCTTATTCTCATGTGTGCTAGTCAGCTCTCTGTCACTGTGATGAAATGGCTGGGTTGAGCCAGACACTGTGGCACATGCCTATAATCCCAGTAACTTGTGAGGCAACATGACCACAAGTTCAGGGCCAGAGGTAGACTGTGCAACTTAGTGACAGGCTGTCTTAAAAAAAAAATATATATATATATATATATACATACATACATACATATATATATATATATATATATATATATATATATATATATACACATATAAATGTGCTGCGTGTGCAGCTTAGTGGTACAGCATTTTCATAGAATGCACAAAGCCCTGGTACTAGTAAGAAAAAAAATAAGACAACTAAAAAGGCAAGATTTATTTTGGTTCATGGTTTGAATAGGTGTCAGTCCACGGTCATTTGGCTCCATTGGTTTGGACCTGTGGTGAGGCAGAATGTCATGGCAGGGGTGTGAGATGGAACAAAGCTGCTTTTAGCAAAGAGAAAGGGGTCAGGGTCTTAATATCCCATTCAAAGGCACACCCTCAGTGACTTACTTCCTCTGCTAGACCCTACCTCCTAAATGTTCAGTCACCTCCTAATAGTGCCATAGACTGGGGATACTTAAGGTCCAAACTATAACATATTACATCTGAAGAATGAAGTAAAAACAATTTAAATGCCTCCTCTAAAGTTACAAAGGTAGAAAATGGTATGACTTGAACCAAGTTTGTTCAGCCGCCAATCTCTGGCTTGACCTTTCTGCCTTCTGAGAACACAGCTACAAGGGGTCATCTGTGAACAAGGAAACAGGTTCATGCCTGACACTGAATCTGCCAGTGCCCTGATCTTGGACTCCTCAGACTCCAAAACTATGAGAAATAAATTTCTGTTATTTATAAGCCATCCAGTTTATGGTATTTTGTTATAGCAACCCAGGCAGATTAAAACAGTGGCCATCTACAAGCCAAGGAGTGAGGCCTGAAGCTGATCTCTACCCCCACTACACTACAGTCCTTAGAAGGAGACTGCTCTGCTAACAACTTCACTTAGACTCCTAGCTTCCAGTTCTTGCCAATGATAAATTTCTGATGCTTAAGCCACCTCATCTATGGTGCTTTGTTAAGCCATCTCTGGAAAACAAACGCAAGGGCAAGAGTAGCAAGGGACAGGATGTAGAGGATAATAGGTTCCCTGTGTGGCCAGATGGTGGCCCCCCACCCCCCCTTTTTTTTTTTCAATACTTGGGGTTGAACCCAGGGCCTTGCGCTTGCATGCTTTGCAAGTCCAAGTTCTGGACCACTGAGCTGCACCCCCCATCCCTTTTTTTTTTTTTTTTACTTTTTGAGACAGGGTCTCTCTAAGTTACGCAGACTACCTCTGGTCTCAAACTTGCGATCCTCCTGCCTTTGCCTCCGCTGCTGGGATTATAGGCATGCACCACTGCACTGGGCTCCAAGATGGTGCCCTTTTAGAAAAATTCTTCAGGACTGGATGGAGGTCATTTGTGCCCAGACAGAGGCAAAAGGTGTGCAGGTAGAGTGGCGGTGGGAGGCTATTCTTTGCCACATAAGGGACCTCTAACCAGTGTACATGGGCTGGGATTTAGCTTGGTTGGTATAGTGCTGCTCTACAGTCAGAGGTTCTGAGTTCGATTCCCAGCACCACAAAAATGGGAGAAGGATGTGGCAATCTACTTCTGAGGCAATCCCAAAACAATCAGCCATTGAAAACTCTATAAGGATTGCTATGAGTTGGACATGACACGATGGCACCTAACAACAACAACAACATAATTATATTTTGGGAGAAGGACCTGGCAACCCACTCCCCAAAATCAATCCACCATTGAAAACCCTATGAATAGCAGAGAGGCACTGACAAGTGTTTCATCTGTTGTATGTAGGGTTGCTCTGAGTCGGATACTGACTTGATGGCACCTAACAAAAACAACCAGTGTACATCTCTGTTACTCTTTGCCTGTCTCTCCTCAACTGCTACATACTTAAATATGACTGGGAGGGCTGTTGTCAAGCAACTGAAGCCATTTGTCAGTGCTCATCCAGTTTCCTGTGGTCTCAGACCCAGGCCAACAGCTGAGTGACCTGCTAGTTGCTCTGGCTCTGAGACTACTGAGATCCTTGAGGGTCTCCTTACCTAGGAGTATAAGTCTTGATTGCTTCTATAACAAATAACCACAAGCCAGAGAGACCACACATCTTCTGTGATTTGTTTTCCATTCCTTGTAACTACAGAGAGCCTATGAACTGCAGAGAGCCTGTCTTTAGGCTGAACCACCCACCCTACACAGCCAACTGTGGTTGAAATTGCAGCTCTTCCTTTTACACCTGTAGGATTCTTCCCTTTCTGAGCTACCTTGGCTTCCTCTTTTATAAAATGGCATTGATGATACCTATCTCACATGGCTAACAGGGGAAGGAATACCATGAGGTTTAAATTGAATAAGGGAGAACAGTGTTAGGTGCCCAGGAGGCTGTGCTGGATATTGGCTCTCCAGGAGCAGCCAGGCATATAAGAATAGACTGGTCTGAGAAGACAGACTGGGGCTCATTCTGCCATCTGCACCCAGCTGTTCATACCTGCCCAGGATGCACAAGTAGGTCTTCCTCCTTTATCATGCAATCCTGTCCATCCTAAAATGCACTGTACATCCCCAATTGCAAGTGTTGCCAGGTCTTAGAGATAAAAAGCTCTAGGGGGTACAAGGGAGGGCGGGAAGCATGGTGACCTGGGCTTAGATAGCTCTTTATATTCTTCTCCTTTGCAGATTCTTGATGAATGTCAGTGCCTCAACTTCTCTAAAGTCCTACCACCACAAAGAAAGTTTGGCTCAGCCTATTTCAAAGACTTTTAACCTTAGAGACTTGTAATTGAACCATCTGGCAGCTCTTTGGTGCTCTGAAGATCTTCTGGGCACAGTTTGGGAGACTTGGGCCAAGAGTGCTGCTGGTCACAGCCTCCTTGCTGGGTAACAGGTGCCATCTCATGCGAAGGGACAGGCAGCCTTATCATGCAAAAGTTGAAACACCTCAGGAAATGCCGAACAACCCTATACTAAACAGCCATTTAAGTCCCTAGAGGTTTTCCTTGCATAAGCAGATGAAAATAAGATATGTTGCATATAAATAGAATGCTTATGCCTGAGAACGATTGGCTGGCTTTGGTTTTCTTTACTTTCTGGATGTTTTCCAGCCAGGTGTTGGTAAAGCTCCCATTTGAGCTATGCTCATTGCTAAGGCCTGGCCTCAGGCCTTGGGCAGCTCCCTGGCTCTTTTAACCTCTCCATCCTGGCTTTCTTTATCTCATAAGAGAAGTTCATGGCTACTCTAAGCTTTGGAGAGCCCTCTGCATAACTGATTACAGAGAAGGCACAAATGTCTGAGCTGATCAATCCTACCTGGTCTTAAAGATAAAATCTCCTTTAGTTCCTTTCTCCCTCTGCTAGGACACTGCAGTTTACCCTTGGAGGAGGGGGGGAATTGCACCCTGAATGGCCTGCTCCATCCCTATAGAATCACCCCATTCAATGCTGAAACCTCAGGGTACAGTTGGCTGGGCTGTCCTGTTGCTAACCTGGTGCACATTTGTCATTGTTCTACCAGGCTGACCTTGTCTCTCCCATCTTCAATACTGCAAGTCTACCATAGGCACCCACCACTACCACTAGACACTTCCTTCTTCCCAGACACTTTCTAACTTCCCTTTCCTTCTGCTGACCTTCCCACCTAACCCTCATGTTTTGGTTGTGATTTTTGTGGGCTGTTTTCCACTCCTACCAAGCTGCAAACTTCTCAACAGAAGAAATAATTTTGTTGTAAATAAGTGTTTGTTGAGGACCAACCTGTAGCCATTCTTCATTTATTTATTTTTTATTTTTGAGGAACATGGGTTGAACCTAGGCCTTGCACATACTTTGTACTTTGCAAGTGCTCTACTCCTGGGCTGCACCACTGGCCCTTTTAAACATTTTTATTTTGATTCAGGGTCTTGCTAAGTTACATGGGCTGCCTCTGGCCCGGAACTTGTGATTCTCCTGCTTCTGCAGGTGTGCACCACCATACCCAGCTTTTCTTCATTTTATTAAGAAGGGCTTGAGATTGAGGACATTAAGGGACTTGCCCAAAACAGTGATATTTAGAAGATGTCAGAACCTGAATTTTAACTTTGCTTTAACTGCAAGCTTCATGATCATGCCTTCGAGCTTTATTTTATCATTTCCTCTTTTTTTTAATAGCAATTTTTAAAGATTTTGTCACCAGGTTTCCAATCCCATTCCTTTGAAATAAGGAAAATCCAACTTTATCTCATATTTAAATATCATTATCAGTTTTATTGAAACGGTTGTAGATATAGGAGTTAAATAATGACAACCTGAATGGGTTGAGAGATATCCTGGCAAACTTTCTAGACTGTGAGGTTATCCTTTTAATGTGGGGGTTTTTGCTATGCTAATTAATACCTGTGCAACCACCCTGCTGAGCTGTGATATCTGACTAGAGGAAACTTCTAATCAGATGCCTTCCCAGTGCTGGAGATGAGATAAGCTTTGACTCTTATAAGGAGGATACCAACCACACTGAGTTGACCCACCAGGTTACCAGGGTTGGCCAAAAGCCTGCAGCATACCATGCACTTGTCCTTGATATAAGGCCCAGACAGGATAGCCGTCCTCAGGCTCTGGTGGTCCCAGTGGGTCTTTAATGGAAACCAAGCTATATCGCAGAGCTGGTGACAAAGACCCTATGGAGCAGCTGAAGCTTCTATGTTTGCACACACCTCTGCAGACTTTGAAGGCAGCCAGAATGGCCCCAGGTGTGACTCCCTGTCACGCCTGGGGAGGTACTGCGAATCTACCTTGTAGGAGGAGCAGTGGGAACAGATCAAGGTGCTCAACCTGGGGTAAGTAGCGTGGGTACAAGAGAACCAGGGCAAACTCAGCTGGCAGATGCTCTTGGGAAAACAGGGCTTCCCGAGGGAGGCCAACTTCTTAGCTGTTGTTGTTGCTGTTAGGTGCCCTCGAGTCGGTATCCGACTCATAGCAACCCTCATAGGGTTTTTAATGGCTGACTGTTTCGGGACTGCCTTGGGAGTGGATTGCCAGGCCCTTCTCCCATTTTTGTGGTGCTGGGAATTGAACTCAGGACCTCAGAGACTGCAGCGTAGTACTCTACCAACTGAGCTAAATCCCAGCCCTCTTAGCTGTTAGGGAACTGGAAAAATTCTGAAAGTCCACAAGCAGGATAGATTTGCCTCTTTCATCCCCCAGCCAATGTGAAAAAGACTTCAAAAGGATGAGGGTGACCTTTGCCAAAAGGCTTATGATGCTCTTGATGTCAGGTAACAGACTGTCTGTACGATGCTGAGTCATGTAAGGCCTCAGATGCAGAGCACCCCGGAGCCACAGGGGTGGGGAAGGGGGGGTACATCAGCTTTCCAGGTTCACAGCCACAGTCCTCCTTGCTTTTCTTGGGCTTTGGGCTACATAATATCATCAATAAATGATCCCCTGAACTACTTGGCCTCCTGTGGGCCAGGACCTCTGAGGCCTTCGAGGGTTCACTGCAATGTCTTGGTCATTTCTGATTCACTTGTAAAAGAAGGTATAGATAGATCTTAGGGCACCAGTACTTTTTCTCCAAAGCCCTGGCTTTCAATCGTAGCTCTGCCACTGTGCATCCTTGGGCCAAGTCCTGAACCATTCTGTTCCCAGCTTATTTTTATATGAAATGGTCATAATGATCCCCAAGTCATAGGACTTTGTGGTAAGGATGAGTTAATTCATGGGTTAGGACAATTTTTCTAGAAAAGGCTAGAGAACAAATAATATAGGATTTGTGGGTTATGTGGTCTCAGTCTCAGTGACTCACTCTGCCATTGTAATTTCAAAGCAGACATGAATAAGGCACAAATGAATGGGTGTGACTGTTCCAATAAAGCTGCTTTGAAACAGCTGGAGGCCTTTGCTTGTGAACCCCTGAATTAATGCATGGGGCATTTAGCATGGGGCATTTAGCACAGGGCCCGGCACAAGGTAAGATAAAGAGTGGCGTTAGTGTTTTTTCTGCTAATGTCCTTTGGGAAAAACTGAACCCCAGTATCTGGATCCCAGCTGTGATGATAGTAGAAGCCTGGGAGATACCTGTGAGCCATGCAAAGACCATCCCTCAACCATCACAGGACAATACCGTGAGCTCTGATATTCTGAAATCACTGGGAGGATAAGAGGGGTATCACCAGAATAACGCAAACCACAAGATCCCTGTGTGTGTGCCCTCACCTGGTTGCACACATGTGCTCTTGCTCTTATGCTAGCGTGCTTGTGCGTGTGATGGGCGGGAACTTGGGGGAGGAGGAGAGCACATTAATATTCCTGTCCAGGTATAACGGAACCCACCATCTCCATTTGTCACTTAAATTCCTTATCTGTAACTGCCAGGGAAAGCCCATCATCATTAGAAAGACCCTAATTGGAAGCAAGGCCCTGAGGTAATTATCATTTCTTTGGTTTGAATGTGACTGGAATCCTCCTTTTGACCTGGAAAAGTCATAGGGGTGAGGGAAAGTGTGGGATGGCTCTGGGCTTAGCCTTCACCCTCTGGCTCCCGTTCCTCTAATTTCTATAACATTCTCTGAGGCCTTTTCTTCCTGGCTTTCAAAAACTCTGCCTGTTCATGTTAGAACTGTGCATTTGGGCTTTCACAAGGAAGGACTCAGAAAAATCCATCCAGGTGTCCACATGATGGTGTTATGGGGATTAAGATGCTGCTGCCCCAGGTAGATGGAATAGGCCCTTCCTGGAGGCCACCTTCAGGTTCTAAATGGAAGGTCCTAGAAGAGGAAAAATAGAGATGAGAATTCTATGATGGTTACAGATGCTCATTTATATAGATACATCCTTGGAAAGAACACACTTACCCGATAGCCCTGGAAAGTTGTCCAGATACAAACTCATGAATGACTACAGATTCTCAAAGATTCCAGAGCCCTTGGTTTATTTTCTACCAGGTCTTCCACATCATCACTTTGCAGCTGAGGAGGCCGAGGGTCATGCGGGCTATGCCTGGCCTCACTATCCACAAGCAGCAAGTAATATTCTGGGACTACAACTAGAAGCTCTTGCCTATCCTGGGCTGTGATGTGGATTCTCCCTGCTTCTGTGGCATGCTAATGTTTTACCTTTGTGCCTCTCTTCAGTCCAAATGCTGTCCACCGGCAGGGCTCACAGCTTGTTCTCAGAGCAGGTCTGACACGTGGAGGCTCTCTGCAAGTCCTCCGGTCAACAGTCGCAAAAATAAGTTCTCCCAAGCTAAGGCTCCATTGGGACACATGGGCCCATTGTCCTGGGAGACATAGCCCCATAATCACTATGAATTGTGACAAAAGAATAACTGGAAGATGAAGGGACAGAGCATTTGGCCATAACACACCAAAGTTGTCTGAGAGCCATGTCTTAGCCAGTACTGATTTTGAAGAAGAAAGATTTGGAGCATGATCAGGGCAGAGCCAGCTGGATATGAGGAAGTGAGACCTTCAGGAGGCAGAAGAAACACAGCTGTGCATGAGCCAGCAGGCTCTGCACATGGAGGCTCTGGTCCAGTGGACAAGGCCTCTGAGAGACTTAGGAGATATCTGACCCAAGAGTGTTTATTGTTGCTACAATAGAACCTGAGACCATAACTTACTTGGCATTTATTGTTATAAATTACCTGGGCTGAGTAATTTGTAAAGTTTATTTTGTGTAGGAATTGTATAGCCTGGGAAATCAACCATGGGACAGTAACATCTGATGAAGTCCCTGTGCTGCTTCAATGTATGATGGAAAGAAGAAAGGCAAGTGGGCATGTGCAGAAAGAGGACACTAGAGAGAGTGTTGCTTTATGACAACCTATGTTCTGGTAACAATTTCAGTACTTTGAGAGCGAGAACTCACAGGAGAGAGGCATTAATCCATTCACAAGGCTCTGCCCCCCCATGTCTCAACTAGCTACACCTCTCCACAGTGCCCCAGTAAGAAACACTCCTCCTTGCCAGTGTTGGTGGGTAGAAACCATAGTCTAGCCATAGTAGGTGAGGAGCTGGGCATATAAGTATCTTGGCACACCAGCCTCCTGGTCCAGAGCTGCCCTGCTGCAATGGGAAATATCATGGCCCAGCCCCACCACTGTGCCTGAGAAAGTCCTTACAGACATGGACAAAGTGTTCTTAAATGTCCTCTTCCTCTTTTTAATACATTAGACTTGAAGTAGGTAAGGACTTACTGATAAATGGCAAAGATGAGATGCATTAATTTTGCTGATAATTAACAACTGATAGTTTGATCCAGTTTTGTCCAACTGCAGAGCCCAGTTCTTTCTGCAGTATTTCCAAGTTCCTATCACTTTGCCTGCGCAAAATGTGGTTACATAGGACTTAAATAGCAATCGCCACCTTGGTATTTTTCTGGGATATTACTGCCCTGGTGTATTCTTTTCTAATATTCCTCCGTCTTCTTCTGTTCAGAGCAGTTAACTTCATCTCATTATTATTTCATTGGGTTGAGCTTTAGTGAAACACAGCCTTTAATTTGTTTATTTAACATTCCTAGTCTGCACTTGCTGATAGAGTATAACTGATTAATTAATTAATTGTAGTCTGCCACGGCTCATGCTGGATCATGACAATATTTCAGACACTAATGGGAGCTCAGCCTGAGGCGAGTGGTGATGGAGAGGTGTCAGGAAGCCTGGGATGGAATCTAAGACTTTACTGAGGGTGGGCAGGGTTCCCCCAGTGCTGTCCAGCCAAGATACTGAGGTCACCAAGGCCTGGCCAAGGCAGGAGTTAGGTCAGCATCCTTAACCATGTGGAATCCAAAATGAGGCTATTGGTTCTGTAGGTGCCTACTGAGCTTAGGGATGTCAGTGAAAAGCCAACGTACCCTGGCAGTTCCCACCTGAGTTTGCCTAAATGTGGCAACCATGATGATTGATGAAATCATTGGCCATTGGTGAACAACTCAGCCTTCTTCTCTTTCTCTCCTTTCTGCAGATTGGTGCAACTACCCCTTTCTGGGAAGCTTCCAAGAGCCCCCAGTCATTAGTCACCCTGTTAGCATACAAAGATATGTGGCTTTGGAGATTAGGAGCTGAGTCCCAGGAAACAGAGGCAGAGGCCAAATTCATATCTTTCTTAATACATTACAATGACCCATGATGAAGAAGCACAAAGTCTTTGGAGCTACCTGGATCTTATTTTGTGGCCAGTGATCTCTAAGCTCTGTGACCAAGTGAAATTATTACCACTGATTAACTTCAGTTTCTACACCTAGAAAAATTAGAATGATCACACTTGACTCCTAAAAGTGGAGGTACCCAGAATAAGTACCCGTGGCAGAGAAGGTGCATGGCAATGACTGAGCACAGCAACATTTACTGTTGTTCTTACCAGAGTCCTGAAAAGGTCCCTAAGGGATCAGCTGGGAGATTGGATGTCCCCTCCCTGGCCATGCTGAGCAGGGACTTTGAAGTTGGAGGAGGAGGATGCTGGGAACTGGGAGAGACCATCTTGCTTGAATGTTCTCGAGGACAATGGTCAAAAAGTACCCCTCCCTCAGAACTGGCTGTAGTTGAAAGTGGGCATTTTGTTTAGTTTCTTTTATTTATTTTTTGGTTTTCAGGACTATATCCCAGGACTATATTTTCAGGACTATATCCCAGAAAGGACTGAGGTTTGTTTTGTTTTGGTTTGTTTGTTTATTTTTTGACAGGGCTTCTCTGCATAGCCCAGGCTGGCCTGGGACTCACCATCCTCCTGCCTCAGCCTCCTGAGTGCTGGTATTATAGATGTGCACCACCATGCTTATCAAGGATTGGGCTTCAAACAAAACAAAACAAAACAAAAAGAAGACAAAGAAGAATAGGAGCATATATTTTGATCTACCCTGGACCAGAGTGATGAGGGGATGCTGAACTTGAAGTCAGGATGTCTGAACCCATAGCTGTGGCGGACTCTTTCATGCAGAATGCTCTTGTAAGACTGTCATTTAACTACTGAGGACTTAACTATGTGACAGCTACTGATTGGGGCAATAGCATGTGGCTTATGTATTGCCATCCCTGCCCTAGAAGAACCTGTGTTTTGTGAGGGTCCTCTTTCAGAAAGGAGCCAGCAGCTGTGGGCACAGAGGAAGGAGTCATAACTGGGGAGACAGGAGGCTCTGTGGGAGGTGACATGAAGGTATTAAAAGATGAATAGAAATTTCCTAGAAACAGAAAGGGGAAGGACAGATCTAAATGAGGGAATAATAAGAACAAAGTCTGAAGGAGAAAGGCAGGGAGGAGACATGTTGTGCCGGGGCATCTCTCCCAGGCTTGGGAAAAAATGGAAGGAAGGTCTCCTGTATGTTCAGTAATCCTGTAATTACCTTCACTGTAGGAAAGAGGATAAAGCCAAAATGAGACAGATTTTTCCAAGGCTTGGATTCCTCCTTGGACCCAGCCACTGCTACTCAGCATGTCCTGTCTGGTTAGACTACACCATGCCAGCTTCAGATTAAAGTGCAGCTCTGTAGGCCTGGTTTCTTTATGGGCACAGTGCCTGGTCCAAGGTCATTCTGTAATAGATATTTGTTGAAGAATGAATCAAAATTAGTGAATAATTTGTTTTCAAATTTTGGTTTTGTCTCTTTCTACATGAAGGGGCCTTGGACAAGTAAATTTAGTTCCTTAAGTCTGGGATTTATTAGCTATAAAGTAGAATTTATAATAGATAGGGTTGTTATCCTCCACGTCAGTCAGCTTGTTGTGCTGTGGGGGCTTGTGTGTTGCTGTGATGCTGAAGGCTATGCCACTGGTATTTCAGATACTAGCAGGACCACCCATAGTGCACAGGTTTTAGTTGAACTTCCAGCCTAAAACAGACTAGGGAGAAGGACCTGGCAGCCCACTCCCCAGACAATTAGCCATTAAAAATCCTATGAATAGCAGAGAAGCAAATATAGTGCCAAAAAATAAGTCCCCCCACCCCAGGCTGGAAGGCATTCAGGAAATGACTAGGGAAGGGTTGCCTCCTCAAAGCGGAGTTGACTTTAATGATAGGAATGGAGTAAAGCCCGGAGACCTCCATTTGCTGATGTGGCATGACTCAAAATGAGAAGAAACACAGGGGCTGCACCATTGGGCTCAAGCATAAAAAGATCATGTGCATAGCAGTGTTGGGTAGTGTTTTGTTTTGTTGTACATAGGGTTGTTATGAGTTAGATATGACTCGACAGCACCTAATAACAACAGGGTTGTTATAAAGATTAAATGAAGTGTGAAAGTGCCCAGGTCAGTTCTTGCTACACAGTGGGTGCTAAGTACAGCTTCCCAAATTCAGATACACTTACGGGTGGACAAAGAAAGTCTTTTGGGCTAATTTTGTGTTTACCTGCCTTAAGGCATCTTATTTTCTTTATCCAGCTCTCCTGGGAGTGGCCAGACACAGCTGCTAACAGGTGTTCTCACCACTGCAGCCACTTTGGACACATGTGTCTTGTCTCCCTTCAACCACAAAATGGAGACACAGATCTTTTATCTAGCGAGCTCAGTGAGCAGCATGGGAATCCTTGCACACCTTTGCAGGATCCTGGAAAGGAAGGGCAAAGTTTATTTCCAGTGTGCTAGGCAGGAGGTGGACGGAGTTAGGAGGGATTCCCTATAATAGTCTATTTATCTCTGAGATATGACCTGTGAATGTTTCCATTCAAACAATAGTATTTAGCAGTGCTCAGCTGGGCATAAAACTTCCATCTGCTCCTTGGGTTTGCAGTGGACAGAATCTATAGGGGGCACATAGCCTCTCAGACTTATAAATATGCTTTGCTTTCTTGCTTCCAGGAGTAACTCACATTGTGGTAACATCAGCGATGGCTCAAGGATGGACTAATTTGCCTTGTGCTTTTTAATTGAAGAGAAGGGAGGCATTTCTAGCAATGCATTCTTGCCCAGGAACTTGAGCAGGGACATCATGGGTCCAAAAAATATTAGTTCTTACAACTGATCTTTTGATCATGGAGGTAAGGTAGCAGATTTGCTTTGGGGCTGCTACATGAAGGTGAAATATTCAAAGGAATATATTTGTTGAGTGAGGTCAACTCAAAACATTCAATTGTCTTTTAAGCAGCAATGACTTGAGTTGATCAACAGTGGGAAAGATGTTATGGCAGGAATAGAAGTGGTGGCCGGTGGAGAAGTAAAGGAAAATTGTGATCATAATTTTCCTTCAGGATCTCAAGGTCAAGTGAGAGAGACTCCCTATGGATATAAGAAAGATACCAGTCCCTGTGGAATGGCTAACATGCACCATAGGAAAGACAGCAGGTCAGCATGGATTACTCAGGTGGGGTGCAGGGAGGTGTCTCCCTGAGGGAAATGTGTGTTCTAATAAAGAGAAGGGATGGAAGGCACAGGTGAAGGTGTGAAGAAGTTGTTCTGGCATGAGAAGCATTGAACCAAAGAGAGCCCTAGCCACAGGGACTGATGGGTAAACAGTGGGATATGCTCAGTGTCAGATGGATAGAAGGTCCTAGATCCCAGTTTCTGCCTTGTCAATCAGTGGCTAGGATACCTGGGGCTAGTTGTCCTCTGTCTCAGGACACTAGTGTCCCACTTTACAACCCAAACACGATTAAATGTGTGGAATGTAAAAATGAATATAAAGTTGGCTCAACAAGTGCTTTGCCCTCCCTTTCTTCTTCTGAACATTCTGAAAATTGACTCCTCATGACAAAGGCCATTGGGTACAAGTTTAGGAAAGCCCTGGAACCCTCAAAACTCACTGGGTGTGACTGGCTGGGATTACTCTCATCCTTCCCACAAATCATTGACTAGGAGTCTGACTCAGAAGGCTAACAGCATGGCATGCCGTGAGCATGGCTACACCCGCACTGCCATGCCAAGAAAATAAGCCAAATGGTCTCGTCTTTCTATAATCTTCAATCAGTGATCTGACATCCTGCCATGGAATGAGGGACATGACACAGCTGCTCCTATTACAAAAACGGTCCTGTGAATGATGAGGAATCTTCTGCAGAAACATATGGTAATCAGGATAATGGCCCCAAATTGTCCATGTTTTAATCCTTGGTTCCTGTGAATATGATACTTCATGTTGAAAGGGGAACTAAAGTTGTGGATAGCATTAAGGCTGCTACGCATCTGTCCTTAAGAAAATGAGATTATCCTGGATCATCTTGGTGGGCCTAATTTAATCTCATGGTCCCTAAATGAAGAAGAGTGAACAGAGAGGTGGGAGTATGGCAGCATTAGAAGGACTTGGACCAGTGTCTCTGGCTTTCAAGATGGAGGAAGTGGCCATGAGCCAAGGAATGTGGACAAGGAAGCAGTTTGTTTCTTAGAGTCTCCAGAAAGGAACCCAGTTCTACCACCATCTTGATTTCAGCCCAGTGAGACCCATGTGGGATTCTAACCTACAGAACTATAAGGTGATAAATTTATGTTGTTTGAAGCTAACCAAACTTGTGGTAATCTGTTGAAGTGGCCATAGGAGCCCAATGCACTCATCCTCTGCCCCTACTTATTCCTGAATTCCAATTTTATTTGTTGATAGATGCCACTGAATTGGGTCTAATTTGTGGTGATCCTATGTACAAAGAAAGAAACTCTACCCAATATTATGTCATGCACTTGGTCTTTTTATGTTTGAGCTATTTATTACAGTCACTGTTTCTTCTCATTTTGAGGCAGGCCACAATAGCAAAAGGAGGTCCCAGGGGCTTTACTCCATTCCCATTATTAAGGATGCCTCTACTTTGAGGAGGCAACTCTTCCCCAGTTGTTTCTTGAGTGTCTTCTGGCCTGGGGGACTCATTTTTCAGCACTATCTTTGACAGTGCTTTTCTGCTATTCATACGGTTTTCAATGGGTAATTGTTTTAGGATAGGGCTTCCAGGTCCTTCTCCCTAGTCTTTCTTAGTCTAGAATCTCAGCTGAAACTGGTCCACCAAGGGTGGCCCTGCTGGTATCTGAGCTACTGGTGGCATAGCTTTCAGCCTCACAGCAACATGTAATCCCCCAGAGCATGAAAAGCTTTCAGACACATGTAGGTGAGTTCCAATAGGCCCCTTTTATTCATGCATTCATCCATTTGGTATTTATTCATCCATTCATGTCTACATATATTTATTCATGTATCCTGGGCCTTAGGTTGGTAACTTGTATATAGTAGAAAAAATTTATAGTGTCCTTTTGAGAGTTAAATTAAATAAAAGAACTAAAGAGTTTAGCACACTGACAGGCATAGCACCAACACTTGTGAGTGTTAATTGTCTCTATTCTTATTGTTCCTGTTGTTCAGTCAGCAACATCTCTCTGGCACTGGGCTTGTGCCAGCTTTGTCTGAGCTCAAGTCATGGTCTTGAATGGGACAGTGGGTGAGGGAAGGTTTGAAGGATGCTTACCCCAAAGCCCTACTCAAAAGCATCTGTTTCCAAATCACTGGTCTTCCTTATCTTCAAGGCAGGCTTAGTAGACATGGTCTGTTAGCTAAACTCAAGGAAGCTCCTGAATAAAATCCACTCTTAGGGAGAAAGAGAGATGGTATTTTAGTAGGAAATTGCTCACAATTGGTCAGTGCTTTGGAGCTAAAGGAAAGAAGTTGGAGAGAAAAGGAAAGAATAGGAAGTCGCATCATGTACAATATCTTTTATGTGTGTTGTTCCATTTAACCTCACTACCACCCTTCAAGGTCAGTAATCGTATCTCCACTTCAGTTTGATGAAGCAAAGACCCAAGATCACACCATTAATAGGAGGTGGGAGCAAAACTGAACCAATGGCCACTGGATTACACATCCCCACCTTGTCTGTCCACCCTTGTTCCATCTTGAATGGTGGGGGCCTGAGGCTGTGGACAAACCCAGCAGACTGAAAGTCCCTCTTTTTCCCTGTGTGTTCAGTCCCCAGCTTGACTGCTAGACCACGTGTCTAACCCAGTCAGATGCAGTCTGGTTTGCTCTGACCTTTCTCCTCCCTTCATGCTATGGGAATAGCATTGCCTTCACCCAGACCATGCAAGAACCTGGACAAGAGCACCCTACAGGAAACATCGGAGACAGAGCCACTGAAAACTGCAGTCTCTGCTCTAGCAAGTCTTCCAAAAGAAAAGCCATCTCTACTTCTGGCTTTTGAGAAGCCACTTACCCTGCTAACCTGAATTTTGCAGCTTCTGCAGGATGCAGCAGGGCACCCTCCACACTGCCTGGCACAGACCCACTTCCTCTCATCAGAGTGGTTCTTGGATCACTGGTGCCCATTGTGCTTTTGTGTTCAGACTTTGGGATAACTTTTCCCTTTCTCCGTGCTCCCTGGACAGCTGACACTGTCTTATGTGAGCAAATTGTCATGGAAAAAATGCTTCAGGTGACTAAGACACAGGCAGGGGAATACTTGTTGGAAATGCCACTTGTCTGAGCCAAGATCTGTCATTGCTTGACTTAGATAAAATTGAGGCCCATTAATAATGAGAAAAACATGGGACAAGCAAATAAAGTGGTCTTTTTAGTTATCACTTAGAAGAATTAGCTGAATAAAAACTGGTTTGATGATCAGGCATGATCTTTTTAGAAACAGTTGTGTTTTTAGATGTCCAAGGGTGACCAATGACAGAAAAACCCACTGAGTATGTCTGGGACTACAAGAAGCTTCCAACTCACTGTAGGAAGGCTATCTGGAGCCAAACCGTAAGAACTTTAATCAAAGTACTGGAGATATATTGGTGATTTTGCATTTATAAGAAACTCCCATCCAACCGGCAGTTTACCCAAATATGGCTTGAGAAATCTTACTGGCAAATAAAACCACATTCTGAATTGGCCTCTCCAATCTGCTTGTGTCCACAACCACAGGGTGGTCATGACGGTTAGAGGAAATGACTGAGTGTATTATGCATTACAGAGCTACAGATCACCTTCCCCGACCCCAGCTCCCTATCACCTGCTTCATGAGAACAGTTATGGGTTCTGTAGTTTTTTCTGGCTCTTCCTCTGCATGTTTATTTTTCATGCAGCTGAAGTAGAATCTAAAAGAAGAAGTGGGCAAAATAAAGTTGACCTGATTAAGTACTTACTGTGAGGCAGGCTTGTGCTGAGGGCTTTACAATGATTATCTGATTACTTCCTTAAAGCAATGCCATTATATCAAATTTACAGATTAAAAACTAAGGATTGTGGAGATTAACTTGCCTGAGTAAAGCCAGCTTGTAAATCCAGAGCCAGGATTCAACTCAGAGCTGTTGAACTAGGAAGGAAATTCTTGTCATTTTCACTATATAAGTGAGAAACCTCCAATAATCCACATTTTTATCCTTATAAGTCTCAGAAAATGGATATTTCTTATTATGCCCTGGAGGCAATACAAAAACCTTTCAACTATCAGATAAATATTAAATTATGTTTGATTAGATTTTTGTTTGATAAACTTGTTGTCATATTCTAATATTGAAAACTGAATTCCATGCCTGTAGTATCTAGTGCCTTCCGGTTAAACATTCAATTAACCAGAACATTAAAGTTTTGAGCATTTCAGATAAGAGTTTTGTTTATACAAATACAAGGAATATAATATGGAGAACTCACAGGCTGTATTTTGAGAAATACGTTGTAGGTTTTTGTTGATGGTAGGTGCTGTTGAGTCGGTTCCAACTCATAGCGATCCTATGTACAACCATAAAGTTTTCAATGGCTAGCTGGGTGCAGTGGCACACGCCTGTAATCCCAGCGGCTTGGGAGGTGGAGGCAGGAGGATCGCAAGTTTGAGACCAGTGGCAGTCTGCGGAACTTAGTGAGACCCTGTCTCAGAAAAGTTAAAAAATGGGCTGAGGGTGCAGCTCAGTGGTCCAGCACTTGCAGAGCATGCAGGCGAGAGGCCCTGGGTTCAATCCCCGGTACCACAAAAAAAAAAAAAAGTTTTCAATGGCTGATTATTTCCAGAGTGGGGTGTCAGGTAGTTCTCTCATTTTTGTGGTACTCAGGCGTGGGCTACCAGGTCTTTTTCTCATTTTTGCAGTGTGGGGAATTGAACCCAGGTCCTCTCAGAGCACATGGAGCAAGTACTTTACCAACTGAGCTAAACCCCAGCCCAACATTTTGTAGGTAGTGTGACTATATGAAGTGATGGTTGACAATTGACTTCCCATTTTTCATTTTGTTGTGGTTTTTCCTTTCTCTCTAATTTCTATTGTCTGTCTGGTAGAATGAGAGAGGAATGGAGGAGTACTCTTATTTTTTTGTTTTTAGATGTCCAAGGGGGACTGATGACAGAGAAATGCCACTGTGTATGTCTAGGACAACCTGAGAAGGGAAAAAAAAAGAAGTTTCATAATGCCTTTCCTTAATTCACTGCAGGAAGGTTATGTGAGGTCAAGCTGCACCAACTTCAACCAAAGTACTGGGGATATACTTGTGACTTTGCAAGTAGAAGAAACTTGTTCAAAACCGTGGCACAGGATCTTGACGTCATAGATATGGTCGGATGTGCACAAATTCACAGGTAGATTTCTCTCTTATACTGGGCTTCCTATGAGACAAAGAGAAGCCGAGTTAATCTGCTGGTAAATCAAAAAGACCTCTTAGGTATGTCCATAATACCCACTGTAGTTCTCTCCTTTCTCAGGAAGGGACAGGGAGCAACCAAATGCACATGTACTTCATTTCCTCAACACAAATCCCACAGAGTAGTATTTATTTTACCCAATATATAGGTAAAGTAATTGAAGGTCTAGAAATTTAAGTTACTCATCAGTAGCCATTTTGCCTGAGTGGTGAGTGGTAGAGTTCAGCTTTAAGTGTAGGCAGGGGATGGGGTCTTATAGAGGATACAATGGGCTACAGATCTTGTAGGAAAAGTGCATGTGGACCATTCTTGAAGGAACTGCCCGGGTAGGTGGGGCATATAATGGAAGGCTGGGGCTCGACCTGTGACCCCCAAGTACAGCATCCTCAAGAGAAGGTGGCTGTCTCTTGTATCACTCAGAGAAGAACGTCACATACTCAAAAATTGAGTGTTCTGCCCCTCAAACTTGAAGGCAAAGAGGATTGAGTGATTGAATGTTAACAAAATAAATCCCTCAGAAAGAAATGAACATTTCATATTGTGCTTCATTTCAGTTTCATGAGCTCCAAAATAGCACTTCAAGTGATTAATGTTTTCTTCATTAACCGTAACTAAGCCCAAGCAAAGCCTCTCTCTCTTCTCTAATGTGTTTTTGTAGGAGATTGAGGGTTGTTCATTTCTAAAAGTAACCCTTTGACACCTGCTGCAGGCTGTAGAGGTAGTAGAGAAAGTATGGGCTGTGCTGTCAGCCAGACCTGGGTTCTAATCTTGGTCCTGTGACTTTGTCTATGACATTAAAAGAATGAGTGTTTGTTCCCCATTATAACATGAGAAATTAGTGTGAACCTCATATAACTGTGGTTGTCTATTACAGTGCTGGCTCCCAAAGAACTGTATGTCCCGGTATTCACGCACTTTGAAACTTGAGCATGTTCACGGCTCGTTTTAATCCAAAGAATGTCATAGGAATTCCAAGAGTACTAAAGTATATGTCCTTCCAAAGTAGTGATTCTTGATGGGGGTTTAGTTTTTGCTCCAAAGGGATATGATGTCCATGTCAAGAGACAGATTTCCATGATCCCAACTGAGGGGAATGCTACTGGCATTTAGCAAATGGAGGCCAGAGATGTGGCTAAATATTTCACAATGCACAAGATGAGTATCCACCACCCCTTCCCCCAACAAATAATTATCCATCCCCAAATGTCAATAGTGCTAAGAAACCCTGTTCTAATGCTTAGGCTGGGACCTGGTCCCAAGTCTCCAAGTAAGAAGACCAGTTACTTTGCTCATGTGATGTGAAGGGGCTTCCAGGAAATGACAAGGCCACCTTGAGAAGAGGACTCAGGACTCCCTGGAGAGAATATAAGAAGCTTGGCAATTCCATTGGCTCAGCTGAGTCCAGCCCATGGGTGCCTCACCAGCTGAATGCAGGAAGTAAGTGACCACCACCGAGGCTGGCTGAACAACTGCTCAGCTTAGCTCAGCTCAGTTTTCAGATACACAAAGAAAATCTAAATTTTCCATGGTTGATGGTTGCTGTTTTAAACTACTAAGTTTTAGAATGGTTTTTTATACATCAGTTGTTAGTTGTTGTTGTTAGGTAGTGTTAAGTGGAGTCTGATTCATAGAGACCCAATATACAACAGAACAAAGCATTCCCTGATAGTATGCCATGCCCAGCACCATGTCAGCGCTTCACTGCTATTCACAGGGTTTTCAATAGTGGATTATTTTGGGATTATTTGGGGAGTGGGATGCCAGTTCCTTCTTCCATTTTTTGCAGT
This sequence comes from Pedetes capensis, assembly GCA_007922755.1. Classification (NCBI taxonomy): domain Eukaryota; kingdom Metazoa; phylum Chordata; class Mammalia; order Rodentia; family Pedetidae; genus Pedetes; species Pedetes capensis. The sequence goes on along the minus strand of VMDO01014364.1, from coordinate 11,166 downwards.
GCTAGGGATTGAACCCAGGGCCTCAGAGTGTGCAGAGCATCACTCTACCAACTGAGCTAAATCCCAGCCCTATACATCAGTAGATGACTAGACCAAGAACATACCCTAAACAAATCACAGTGTCTTGATAAACATTGGGTTCCCTCTGCAGAGGGAGCCGTGATACATTACTCACATTCCCTCTTCTGGGCAGAGGCTCTCAGCCCTCCAGCTGCTGGTAGCAGTGGTGGCTAACAGTTCCCAGCTGAGTCCCTTGCTAGGATTTACCTTTACTTGGCAAGAGCTGCTTCTCCCAAGCTCACAGTCCTTTTCCTAGGGCAGTTGCATCAAATGACCTATTCATCAGGTTGGAAAGAAAAGCCTTTGCCTCAAAATAGGACAAGAAGGGGTCATCCCAGCTCTAGAGCTCCCCAGGGCCATTATTGAGATAGGAACTATGAATTACCTCTGGTGGCCAGTTCCAGCGTCCTGCTGCCCCTCCAGGTCTGGACCTTAAGTAAACTACTCCAAGACTCTCCTGTATGCAAATCTTGTTCTCAGTATCCAGCTCTTAGGGACATTGACTTAGAATATGTTTTTTCCCTCCATGTCTTCCATCTGTAAGTTTTTGCCTTAAGATCAAGGTAGGTTGGCCAAGGGCTCTGTCCTAGGATGCTGAATTTAACTTTAGTCTCTGCTCTGTTACTTGCTTTTGGACTGGTCTTTGTTAAATATCAGTTGCTGTGACAATAAAGAAAAGAAATAAGCCTTGCTCTAAACTCAGAGAGAGAGTCAAAAGTTTGACTGTAACTCCGGGAAACTTATAAATAGCAAAGAAACACAAGGAAACATATTAATTTTCACCAGAAATGCAGAAAGTGCAAATTAAATCCACCTTGAGATATCATTTTACACTGATTAAATTAGCAGAACAAAGTAAACATAAATTCAAATACATATTTCTGGTGATAGTATGGTAAATATTAGATCTTCTTAGTTTGTTTATTTAAATATAAATTTCTTAACAGTGGAAGAAAACAATACAGCAATGCAGAGTGGAAGCTATAAATATGTTCTTGATCTGTGGTCGATTAATGGTGTTACAGGAATATGTCTGAATAAATTTGTTTAAGAGAAGATACAGGATTTAAATCCAGATCTCTTAAATTTCACCAGGCTAAAAAGCATACATGTAGCATACATAAATGTAGTGGATAACAGGAAATTGGAGCAGAGTTGGAAGATTGAAAGCTATGTGTTGTATAAAGAAAGAAAGGAATGAAATTGAACATATTACTGTGATGTTTCTCAAAGCTTTGTCTTCTGAAAACCAACATCCAAGTACCTTTATTGAAGAGTAACCATTACTGAAATGCAAGTTTGGCCTGGGGACAGATGTCTTTGGACTTCTCAAGTATGGTCACCCTGTATTGAAACTGTTCTTATATGTCTTTTTAAGGGTGATAGAATTAGGAGGGATATTTCCTTTCCCAACCTACTGTAGTCATTTTTTATGTTTTCACAATTGTTAGGAAAAAAATTGTAATTTTCCTTCAGGACTCTAGAGAAAAGTCATTTTAATTATGGGTGTCTTAATAGTCTTCTATTAAGGTGCACATCTTAACCTTATCTACGTGGGTAGGTTAAGTATCAAGACAGAAAAAATCTTGCACTAAGAAAAGGACATTCTTATCACTATTAATCTTCCTCGTAATTAATATTTATGACATATTTAAAGTCTTCTAACCATTCCCAAATCCCCTGGGTTCTGCACATAACACACTTTTGGCTTCTGGCTTGAGATTGGGATGACTAAGGTATAGATGGAACTTTGTCACTGGGTTTACGGAGAACTGTTCTAAAAGCTGGAGAAGGATTATCAAATTTCAAAGTTTAAAAATATTATACCCTTAATCAGAAGAGAGGAACATACATGGGAGAAAAACGCCCATGTCAGAGTGGAACTGGGAAAACAGATGAAAACATGAGCCTTTGATCCACGTATGTCACCCCCTCCTTGCTCATGGAGCACAGCTGAAATAGCTTTAATAAAATGCTTATCTCTGTCTCAAGAACCTATTCCAAGGGCTAACTATGTGCCCATATGCTAAAATAATAGATTTCCTGGTCTTTTAAGAAAAACAAATTTCAGTCATTAGCAGAAACATGTTTAACTCCAAAACAGAGAGACTTTTAAAGATTAACCTTCAATGCTATATTGTGTTCATCTGATCCTCAGCACAATTACTGATTGGGAGGCCCAGGAGAAGATTATTTTGCTGGTACATGTGTGTATTTGTACATACACACATGCATATACACGGTATCAAAAATGTCAAAAAGGCAAATAAGGCAGTGAAGAAATATTACAGGATGCAGGAGGCAAATACTGATACTGATGGAGCCAAAGGACAGAGACAGAAACCTCTCTTTTAGTATTTCTCATGTTTGAAGAAGATGAAACAAAATTCGGTCCTTGGTTCCATGTACACTGGGACCCAGTCATGGGAGGCTGAATGGCTAGGGTGGTCATGACTTCAAATAAAGTTGTACAAACTGTGGAGTTCAGAGAAATCTCAAAAGTGTTGCTTTCTCTGCACTGCAAAAGAAATAGTGCTGATAAAAAGACATTCTAATTAAAAAATGATTCCTAAGATTGAAATTTCACTAAAAGGATTAAGCATAAGAATAGATGAAAAGGTACTTAACAATAAAGGTACTTGTTTTCTTTAAACATTGTCCTGTATATATTAGCATATAAATGATACATCGAATACCTCTAGTTATAACAAATATAACTAAATGTCATAGCCAAAATTCACAATTTTATTTTTAAGTTTGACCATATATTTGATTTAAAAACTCATGATTATTTCTTAAGTATCTGGTAAAAGGGCCATCTTGTTATTTAGACCCTGGATATCATATGTAAGACCCTGCCACTCATCACAAAGAGATAGGAATACTAAAACCAAGTGGTGACAATCATATTACAGAAGTCCTGACCTCTTCAGGTCATCTCTGTAGCTATAGGTGCATGAATGTCTATGTGTCTTTCCCTCCTGATTCTAAGAGAAAGTGAGGTTTTAATAAAGAGAAAAAAAATAAAGAGACCCACCTGCTCACAAAGCCTAGCAAAGCCTTTCTGTGTTTGGCTATGAACTGCTGAGCTAGGCCTTTGACCAACCCAGTGGTCTTGCTTATAGATTTATCTAACCTTTTAGAATCTTCACCTCTCACTGAATTTCTTCAAGGTAAGCATTTTTATAACAAGTTTTTTAAAAAAATAAATATAGATCTCTATGATATGATATTTTGCAAACATCAAGTCTAACTGAATATTAATATTTCTTAAATTAAGGAAATAGAAATACATTTATTGAATTTGTATTTTTATTTATTTATGTTTTTGAAATAATTTTGTACAAAAGCAAATACACAAGTAGAAAATTATCTGCACCAGGAATATGTAAATATATGGTAGGATTGTGCATGTGTGCCCACAAACATGTGTATATGTGCACATACTCATTTACATCACAGGTAGTAGGCAGAGGGAATGTTCCTTTACAGAGATCAGCAAACATCTCTATAAAGGATCAGACAGTGAATAGTTTCAGCTTGGTGGGCCCTGTGCATCTACTCAACTTTGCTAGTTGAGCATAAAAGCTACCATAGGCAATATATAGCATACTGCATGTGGCTGCGTTCCAATAAAACTTTATTTACAAAAACAGGTGGTGGAGCATATTTGGCCCTTAGATTGCCCATTCCTGGCTTAGAGACTAAACAAGCCAATACATCATTAGAATTATCTTTTCACACTCACCATTTTATTTAAGGAGAACCTGAGACCCAGGAAGGTGAAGTGACATCTCAAGACACACACTAAAACCAAAACCAGAGTCCAGACTGCCACACATTTCCTATATCATCTGAATGCAGATCAGAAGCCAAAGCGGTAGCAGTTCACTCCACTTACAGAGTGGAGGGGCTGGGAGGGAGAGGGGAGAAGAATCTCTGATAGTAATTGGGGTTTGTCTGTTCTGCCCATAGTTTCTCATCTGTTTGGTTTTTGATGGTGGAAGAATCATAAGGTAGGGAGTCTGGTATCTGCCAGCCCATTTAGCTCTATGGCCTTGAAGCAGCCCACTTCCCCTCCATGCACTCCATTTTCTTTAATCTATAAAATGGGCCTTGGCTTGATGATACTGAATCTCATTTTGTTCTCAAGCCTAATGATTCTTCAAGCATATTCCTTCTCGTTCAGCATTTTCCCATCAATCCACTGCTTTATAAGTTGGCTAGACCTTACCCAGGACTTGGGTGGGATACAGAGAGTCCTAAAGTTAATAGTCCCATCTGGTGTCTTCCATCATATATTTCTGCACTTACCGCACAGATTTATCTTCACCCCTACTCTACAGCATTCCAGGAGCACTGGTGACCTCACTGCTTCTTAGGGCCTGGAGTTGATTACTATAATAGAGAGACCCACCTGCTCCCAATGCCTAGCAAAGCCTTTCTGTGTTTGGCTGTGAATTGCTGAGCTAGGCCTTTGACCAACCCAGTGGTCTTACTTATAGATTTATCTAACCTTTTAGAATCTTCACCTCTCACTGAATTTCTTCAAGGTAAGGATTTTTATAACAACCCATGCCTTGGTTTTGGCACATGCAAGGCAAGGCAAGATGAGGCCCTCCCTTTGATGTATCTAAGTATGTTGCTCCCCACTCCCACTAGTAAACCTCTGCCAAAGACTCAACATTATCCTCCTGCTTTTTTTTTTTTTTTTTTTGAGACAGGGTCTTGCTAAGTTGTATAGGCTGCTTCTAACCTTGAACTTGCAATCCTCCTGCCTCAGCCTCCCAAGTCACTGGGATGACAGTTATGTATCATGGCACCTGGCTTTGGTTCATTTTTGTTTCTGTAAAATATGGTGTAGGAAATATCACAAGACTGAGTCCAGACACCAAGATTCAAATCCTAATGGTATCACACTTCAGATACATGCCATGACCTTGGACAAGTGCTATAACCTCTCTCCTAGCTTCCCGACTAAGGAACAGAGAAGGTAGCCTCTGTGTCACCTTCCACAACCCATTAAAACTCTCTTAAACTCTGGGTCTACATGGGAATAGCCTGGGAAGTGAAATAATCCAGATTTCTGAGCTCCTTGGATCCAGTGAACTAGAACCTAGGATTATGGAGTATTCAGGCATTGAGTTTATTAAATGCTCCCAGGTGATTTTAGTGAGCCACTAGGCCAGTGGTATAAGTTTTAATAGTCTACTGATACCATCAATATAAGTTTACCTTTAAAAAGGACTGGATCAATGTATTATACTACTATTTTTGTTGTTCCTATTTAAAAGATATCAAAATTCTACACAAATACATCCCACATGAAATAAAATAAGTAAGTGAATAAAATGAAGTAGGCTGTCTTTAACATACTTTAGGTCTTCAAGCTTTCCCTTGAAATATACAATCTTTCTAGATTGAAAAGGGTCATAACCACTCAACAGCCCTAGGATCTAGGTTAAATGTGCTACTGATTTATTTAATCTTATGGAAACCTTAAGAGATAATGTTTGTGGAGATATTTTTTTAAATTTAAACAACTAAAGGTTGGAGAGGCAAATCACTTTATATTAGCTCCCATAATTGAGAAATGGAAGTGATAGGACTAAACATCAAAGTCAAAGGCTCTTTGCAGTACATCTTAGCTGCTTCCTGATACTACCAGATAGAACTTAAAACCCCATCATTTTAAGTTACAGATGACAAGTGAATAACGCTAACGATGGCAGTCATATCATATGAACATCTTTCATGTTGTCAGTTCTTCAAGGGGTTTTCACATCTTTTGATGTGATAAGATCATCTTATTGAAATCACACCTTCAGGCTGTCCTCAATTTAAAGATGAGTAGAGTTTCAAAAGTTTTAACAGGAAATCTCCCAGGGAGTGTATGATACAAACACATAGTAGGTGGCTCTCAGGCTATCCCAATTTTACCCTGCATAATCCTGAATAGGAGGCTGGGAGAATAGCTAGTTGAGAATCCACCAGTGGGAACATATATTTACCAAGTGACCTAGCAATTCTGCCAGATGGTACCTACTCAAGAGAAATAAAAAGACCCATACTAAGGCCTGTATGTGAAAGTTCACAGCAGGATTATTCATTATTTCCACAAAGTGTAAACAACAAATATCCTTCAGTGGATGCGTAGGTAAACAGAACATGGCATATCCATACAGTGGAATATTATTAGGCCATATAAAGGAATAAAGTACTGATACAGACTACCACATGGAAGAATCTCAAAGAACATTATGCTAAGTGAAAGATATCAGAAATCTACATAATACATCATTCCATTTATATGAAATGCCCAGAAAACACAAACCTATACAGACAGAAAATGGATCAGTGGTTACCTGTGAATGGAAGGTGGGAACAGTGGTTAATTAAAAATAAGAATAAGATCTTGAACTAATAGAAATGTTCGAAAATGGAAATTATGATAATGATTTTTAGGAGCCCACCAGGGATGTAAAAACAAGGTTACTATGACCATAATTCAGAGTTTGACCTCTTCTTTTCTCACCAAGACTTATTGGCAGAACACCCAGGGAAGATTTAGGCCATGGGGAATTATACCAGAAACCAGATTCAAGAGACTGAACTGTAAACCAAATCTCATCCCACAAATATATCTGAAGAAACCCACCTTCCCAGGAATAAGAGCATCATGTTGTCAACTAGGGCCTCTGCTTCTTGCACTGTGTCAGGGAGATGGTTGGCCATCAGGAGTCTGCTTTCTGCGTATGGAGTAAGAACACAGAGTGAGGAATATGTCACATCTACCATTCAAGAGGGCTGTGAGTCAAACCAGCCACTCAACCACAGATACCCCTTTATGGACTACTTTGCTAATACTGCCCAGATTCAGTGACTCCTGACCTGGAAGTTACAGGTGAGTCACCATCCAACCTGTTCCTTTCTTTCCCCATTTACCATGTTCTGTCCAGACAACTTACTTCTTGTTTGTACTGCCTTTCTCCAACCAGAAGACTGTGCAATATATTTTAGGTTTCTTTTTATGTATACGGACACTACAGATCTGTCTTCTTAAAATTTTGGTGTTATTGTGCTGACCCACCTTCCTGAGAGTAAGATGTCACTACAGGTGGCTGATGCTTCTGTTGACTCTCAAAAGCCCTGCTGTCATAGACCCTGTGGTTGCCCACTACCCCTGTACACTGACACAGATTGGGTGGAGGCAGTTTGAACCCCATAAACTTTCTGTTCTTTTAAATATGAGGTAACAAACAGCTATCTTTTCTCAGAATTGGCACCCAGTATTTTCTCCTCATATAGAACTCAAATCCCTCCAGCTTATTCCTGCTCTTTTCTCATGGAAATGGGCACAAACATTGGATATACCTTGTTAATTGCTCTGTGCCAGATGTCTCAATACCAGTACCTGGGAAAGTGGGCAGTTATAGACCAGGCCATTCTCACATGTAAATTTCACATCAATTCTGCCTCTTCTCCTTGAACTTCAGGGATTCAGACTGGGATGATTGATGCTGGGGAGGTCTGAAAGTGCGCATACAATTAGTGTCTTAGACAATTACTTTGAATGTGTCCAAAACAATTAGTGTTCCTTGGGAAAAGTCTACCAGTATGGTTGACCCAAAGCTCTAGCCTTGATCTCAAATGTAGCCCAATCTATAGCTCTAATTAATCCTATTCTTGAACTTGGATGGACCCCAATCTTAAATGAGATAAGCATACAACATACTTAGCACGATGACTGGCATGTTTTCATTACTAAGATTATCTTTTCATGTTTAGCAACATCCTTCATTTCATCCCAACTCTAAATGCTATTAATCCTATTGTCAGATTTAATAAAGCATCACTTCCATTTGCTGAATGCCTAGTTTGTCTCATGTCAGAATATATCTGATCTATCTTTCAATCAACTAATCTATCCATAAATCCTCAATTTCCCCATTAACTATCTATCTTCTATCATATAGGTAGCTATATATCATATAGGATTTTTCAGTATCAATGCTATTGATATTTGGGGCCAAATAATCATTAGTGGAGCTGGCCTGTACATTTTAGGATATGTTGCAGCATCCTGGCCCTCTATCCACTAGATTTTGGTAGTATCTCCCCAAGTTGTGACAATAAAAAATGTCTCCAAATATTGTCAAATTTTCCTTTGCAGTAGAAGGGACAAAATCATCCTTGGCCAAGAATCACTGATCTAACCCATTGTCTATCCATTTATTTTTCTTGGATAATTATAACAATTTCCAGAAATCACAGATTAAACATTAATCTTCCTTCCTTGCTTGCTTCCTTCCTTCTTTCCTTCCTTCTTTTGTTCAGTATTGGGGGGGGGTTGAACCCAGGGTCTCACACATGCTATGCAAGTGCTCTACCACTGAACTGCTCTCTCATCCCCATTTTTTATTTTGAGACAAAGCCTCACTAAGTTGTACAGGCTCCCTCTAACCTCAAATCTGTGATCCTCCTGCCTCAGCCTCCTGAGTTTCTGGGATTACAAAGAGGCACTGAAGTGCCTAGCTGACATTGGTGTTTCCATCTTGCTGACAAGCAACTGAGGCTGAGTGTTTTAGTGACTTATATAAGTATTAAGAAAGGGAGCTAAGTTGCAAAACTAGTTTTGTCTTATTAAAAAATTCAAGCATTTTCTATGGTATCTAGCTATTTTAAATAAAACATAAAGCTACATATTTTATTCTCAATGCCATTATTCTTTTTTATCCCCAAGTTAAACTCATCATGTTCCTACTTATTCTGACTCTCAAGCCAGAATATATGTGACTGTATCTGCCTTCCAAATCTTCATTCTAATCCCATTTTCAAATCAAGATTTCACCCTACTTCCAAACCCAATTCTCAATCACCCAATTGCTTCCTAAATTTTGTTGCCCAGCCCCAGACAGTGAGGGAATTGGCTGAAAAGAGAACCCACCCAGTGCTAGTAAACCAAACAGGAGAAATAGACAAGCTTTATTACAACCAGGGACCTGGGTTCCCAGATCTACTGTTCTATTGGAAAGAAGAATGCAAATGATTCCTTCCTATCTGGGGAATCCTCTGAGTAACAGTGCACATAGACTCTGGTCTGCAACAAGCATCCTGAATTTGGGATATTTGGAAATTTCAGTAATAGAAAGTTTCTATTTTCACTTTTAATTATGGGTTGGAGCTTAGAGATGTAACTTCTGAAAATGTGAGTTCTTCTGGCCACTGTAGTGCATACCTGCAAACCCAGCTACTCAAGAAGCTGAGGCAAGAAGATCCTGAGTTTGAGGCCAGAGGCAGCCTGTGGAATTTAGTAAGACTCAAAAAGTAAAATGGGGGGCTGTGGGTGGGGCTCAATGGTAGAGCACTTATCTAGCATGAACAAGATCCTGGGTTCAACTTCTCAGTACTGATCATCTTTCCCTGGTTTTCTGCCATGGGAGGTCATAGCATTGAAGGAGCCATCTTGGAAGCACAGACACTGGCCCTCAAACCTAACAGCATCTTGACCTTGAAGTTGCCAGCATCCACAAGGGTAAGAAATAAATTTCTATTATTTATAAATTACCCAGTCTTAGGTATCTTGTTATAGCTGTACAAATGGACGAAGATGCCAAGCAAATAAAAAAGGGACTCTTAACTGATCCATTGGCCTCTCAGAATCTGACATTTTGGTTCAGCTTTTACACAGTAATTTTGATTTCTGCCCCAATACTCTGATGCTCATTAGATGGCTGACAGCTTCAGGTTTCCATGTCCAGAATTCAAACAGCGAGAGACATTCTTTTATAGCAATTAACAGTGACGCTTGGAAGGGATAGCAACAAGCTGAAAAAAAATTAATTGAAAATTTAACCTTCAAATAAAAAAATACTTAGACCTTAGGCTTCCATTTGTAAGAAGCTTATGCTGCCTATGCACATTCTGTTGTATTATTTAAGTATTTTCGACACCATTTCTGATTAATATAACAGTGCTATTTTCCAGTCCAGTCTCCTTAATAAATATATGTGTCAAATACCTGTTTCCTCCCCTGAATGCAAAGACTTTTAATTCCCCTTGTTTGCATGTGCTAACTGGTTATATAATGAGATTAACAGCTCTGTCTTTTTTCCTTCTGCAGATTTTATAAGAAAAGCCAGTGGGCTTCCAGACAAAGTTAAAAAGGTACCTTCTTTAATTTTGCATATTGTTAGCTACAATCGGGTTGCTAATGTTTATTTCCATCTGTCAAAGGCAATGCCAAAATACGTTATGTTTGCTGGGAGTTGGCTCCATGAATCCTCTGCTGGAAACAGTTCTGTCATTTCATGTTTGGTTAAGGCCCTGATTCAGTAGCTCTCAAACCAAGAGTGTGTCTCTGCCAAGGCAGCCAGCGTTAGTTTTACCACAGGGTTCTTAGAAATATCCACTTGAGGAGGACAGAGAGAAATGTGGGGCGGAGCTGTGAGAGGAATTGCCAGTCTGTGGTCAGCCTCACCTCTGCTTTGGGTACACATAACTATGTCCTGGGCTTGGTTCTCTTGTTATAGAGCTGAAAGAACTAATGGGTCTCCCTGGGCAAGTGACCCTGTCAGGAGTCAGTATGGGACAGGTCTCCAAAAGTTCCACCCTCGAATAAGTCTAATGATGATGTATTAGTTTGCTAGGGCTGCCCTGAGAAAAGACTACAGACTGGGTGGCTGAAACAACAACATTTATTTTCTCATAGTCCTGGAGGCTGGATGTGGACATCTAAGATCAAGGTGTTAACAGGGTTGGTTGGTTCTGGGGTCTCCATTCTTGGCCTGCAGATGGCTGCCATCTTCTTGTGTTTTCCCATGACCTTCCCTCTATACTCTCTGGGTCAAATTTCCTTCTCTTGAAAGGCACTAGTCAGGTTGGGGTAGGCCCACCTGTATGGCCTCATTTTATTCTACCTTTTAAAAAGTCCTATCTCCAGTACAGTCACATTCTGAAGAATTGTGGGTTAGAGTTTCAACATATGCATAGGAGAGGGTTACCTCATAACATGTATCAAAATAAAATAAAACTATGATGAGGTAAGAAGGGAAAGATCTCAGACTAAAAAAATCTTTTTAAAAATCTGAAAGATTTGGTAACTTT
>VMDO01014363.1:0-54843 GCA_007922755.1 Pedetes capensis | reverse complement strand
CTTCTTCTCCTTCTTCTCCTTCTTCTCCTTCTTCTCCTTCTTCTTCTTCTTCTTCTTCTTCTTCTTCTTCTTCTTCTTCTTCTTCTTCTTCTTCCTCTGTGTGCAAGTGTGTGGTACTGTGGGGCTGAAACCAGGACCTCACATACCCTTTTGCAAGTGCTCTGCCACTGGGCTGCACCCCCATCTCCTTTCTTACTTTTATTTTTTTTTATCTTGAGACAGAGTCTAGCTAAGTTATGCAGGCTGCCTCTGGCCTTGAACCTGTAATCCTCCTGCCTCTGCCTCCCGAGTTGCCGGGATTATCGGTGTGCACTATGGTGCCAGCCTTCCTGTGCAACTTTTGAAAAATATATTAAAAATTGTTGTAACCTAAAACTTTCCTCATCACCAAAACTGCCCTTAAACATAATTGGGATCCAAGGATAGATAGAAAAATATTTCCACAAAAGACATGCAAGTGGAAGAGAGGCCTTTGGTGAGGGGGTGGGACGGGGTGGGGGGGGAGTACACAAGAGGGTAAGGGGGAACTTATCTGTGCAATGCACAATAAAACACATATATGGAAATGTCACAAAAATGCATGTCAGAATGAAACACATTAAGTTGTACACTAAATATTTCCAATTAAAAAAATTACTCCCCACCCTTTTTAAAAATTCTTTTTCATTTTCCTGAGATAAAGTTTTGCTATGTAGCCCAGGCCAGTCTTGAACTTGCAATCCTCTTGCCTCACTGTCCTGACTACTGGAACTATAGGTGTGAGCCACCATGCCTGACTTGAAATTATCATTCTTACTACTATTTTATTTATACATATTAGTGTATAGAGTAATGAGTCGACATTGTGCAGCTATCAAATCAGTATGGGTTACTCTTCTATCTCCTTAAACATTTTACAGAACAAAAGAAAAAAAAGAAAAAAAAAGAAAAAAGAAAAAGGATTTTAATTAATATGTAATGAGAGTCATATGCAGCCATGGGTAATATCCTGATTTTTTTCCTTTCCTTTTTCTTCTTCTTTTTTTGAAATATATATTTTCATAGAATTGTATCCCATATTTTGCATTTTTTTCTCTCCCTCTTTATCCCTCTATGTTGTTTCCCCCTCCCCCTCGCCACTTCTCCATGATCCACTTCTTCCCACTAGTCCCCTCCCCCTTCACATTGGGTCTACTTGTATTTTCCATTTAGATAAGTATGATTGCACATATATATGTATGTATATACATAGCTCTTTCTATATATACATATCTATATATTTGTAGGTACTATTTTTTGTTGTTGTTTTGAGGTACATTTAGCTCCCACATATGGGTGAGCGCATGTGGTATTTCTCTTTTTAAAAAGTCTGAGTTATTTCGCTTAAAATGATATTCTCCAGTTCCATCCATTTTGCTGCCAATGACATAATTTCATTCTTCTTTACTGCTGAATAATATTCCATTGTGTATATATACTACGATTTTTAATCCAATCTGCTGTTGATGGACATCTGGGTTGATTCCACATCCTTGCAATTGTGAAGAGGGCTGCATTAAATATGGAAGTGCAAGTGTCCCTGTGGTATGATGACTTATCTTCCTTTGGGTATATTCCTAGAAGTGGTATAGCTGGATCATATGGTAGTTCTATTTTTAATTTTCTAAAGTATCTCCATATGGATATCCAAAGTGGCTGAACTAATTTACACTCCCAGCAGCAGTGAGTATAAAAGGGTTCCTTTTTTCTCCACATCCTTGCCAGAAATTACCATTTTTAATAGTGTCTAATATTTCACTTTGGGAGAAGGACCCGGCAACCCACTCCCAAAAAACAATCAGCCATTGAAAACCCTATGAATAGCAGGGAAACACTGAAAATAGTGTTTCATCTGTTATACGTAGGGTCACTATGAATCGGATACCGACTCCGACGGCACCTAACAACAACAACAACAATATTTCACTGAAGGAAAAAACCATAATTTATTTAATTAGTCTTTTTGTATAGAATATGTAGGTTGTTTTACACTCCCATAATCACAGATGATGAGTTTCAGGATGAATGCCTTGGGCATTTTGGGGGATATACTGAATCAGAGAGGGGTTAAGGAAATAGACTTCTTGGGTTCCGATACAGACGCCAACTCAAGTTGGCATTGAAGTCTTGGTTTTTTCATCTGTGAAAAAGGTGGTCTTTATGGCAGCTCTGACCCCATAATTCTTTTATTAATGGTTCCATTAAGATATAATTCACATATCATACAATCTACCCATTTAAAGTGTAAATTCAATGGGTTTTACCTTTGTGAGGCTTTTTTCTTTCAGGATTTGGTGACACAGATGACACAAATTATCATTCTTCATAGTTTTCATTATATTCTTAGGCTAGATTTTTGTGTTTTATTTATTTTAAAAAATATTTATTTATTTATTTATTTATTTATTTTTGTGGATTGGGGGTTGAACCCAGGGCCCCACGCTTGCGTGCTTTGCAAGTGCTGTACCACTGAGCTGCAACCCCCAGCCCATTTTTTTACTTTTAGAGATACGGTCTCCCTATATTACGCAGACTGCCTCTGGTCTTGAACTTGTGATCCTCCTGCCTCTGCCTCCCAAGTTGCTGGGATTACAAGTATGCGCCACTGCACCCAGCTTCTTTTTTTTTTAACATCAGATCTCACTATGTTGCCCACCCTGGTCTCACACTCCTGGGCTCAAGTGACCATCCTGCCTCAGCCTCCCAGGTAGCAGGGATCACAAAGTGTGGAACCACATCCAGTTCTTAGGCTAGATTCTCAAGAAGCAGCAATATAGGGTAAAATCCTACATCCCTATATAGGTTTTGGAATTAGGCTTTGTCAAGATAGAAGGTGGGAGGTTCTGGGTTTGATCCCCTGCACTGCCAAAAAATAAAAACAAAAAGATAGTTTTATGATGTCTTCCAAATAAAAATGTGTTCATTTTTATTTGATGGGGAGGCTTTTATTTGACGGAGGAATCAGGGGAAGTCCATACTGGGTCACCGACTCTGCCTGCCCTGCCACCCTCCCCTGCAGCCACTTGCTGCCACTTCACACATCCAAGTGAGACTCTGTCAGCTTCCGATGCATTGGAAGCACCTCCACTTACCCAAGTTAACTCACATTATGCCACCAACCTGGCTAGGGGCAGGAAGGAGAGGCAGTGGGTCTTTGCCAGTTCTGTGGGGTGCCCAACCTACTGCCCAACAAACCATGCAAACATCTTCCATTTGGCCGTGGGAGGGCTGGCTGCAGGTTTCAGGGCTGAGCTAGTGAATTGTCAGCCAAATTCAGAGTGTTACACCAGAGCGGTGTGTGGGTGAATCCTCAGGCATCCTGCAGGTGTGGGAGCAGGTTATGGGAGCTGGGTGTGGGTTAGGAGCTGAAGGGTGAGAGGAAGGAGCAGGGAGGGGGGTGGGGTCAGAGGTAGGCAAGGGTGGAGGTGAGGAATGGGGCCAAGGCTGGACACAGTAATCAGAACCCCTTTTGGGTCATGGCCTCCTTTGAGTATCTGATGTATTCTAGGGAAAGAACTTGCACACACCTGTGCGTGAACATGCACCTAACCATGCATGTGTGCACACACACTGGCCCGCAGATTTTTCGCACTGTGTCTGGGGTTTCTGGGGCCCAGGAAGCTCACCCAAGGGTTGGGACTTTCTGGTCTGGACTAGTTCATAGGGGCTTTTTGTTTTTTTCAGGACGGGGATGCTGAACCTGGGGCCTCACATATGCTAAGCAAGTGCTCCACCACTGAGCTGCACCCCTACCCCTTTTTTATTGTTATTTTTTATTTTGGGGCTGGGTCTCACTAAATGGTACAGGCTGCATCTGGCCTTGAACTTTTGATCCTCCTGCCTCATCCTCCCAAATTGCTGGGATTATGTGAATGCACGACCCCACTCCGTTTTCTCATACTTTTTAATTACATTTATTAATTGTCAACCTTTCCCTCCAATGGCCCCCTCTCCCCTTGGATGCTCATGTTCTTGGGAATTCATGTTCTTCGGAGAACCATTTAGCAATAATTTGCAGAAAATATACTTCATCCCCAAACACTTGGCATGCAACTCCTAAAATCAAGAGATTCTCCTGCATAATCACACTCTCAAAATTTAACATTGACATAATAATATTATATAATGTACATCATATGTTCAAATTCCTCCAGTAGTATCCTGCTGGCTACATTCTTTCTCCTCTCTTCCTCCCCATTCCTTCCTACCATTTTAAATCCAGAATTTAATCCAGAACCATACACTTCATTTAATTATGTCTTAGCAGTCTCCCTTAACCAAGAGCATGACTCTAGGATTTTGCTTTCTCTTTTGACACTGATATTTTTGAAGAGTGCAGACGGGTTGTTTTGCCAAATGTCCCTCCAGTTTGGATTTGTCTGATTAGATGCAGATTAAACACTTTTGGCAGTACACACATGTTGGTGGGTGATCAACGCCTCACATCAGAGGGTCAATTGGCTCCTTGACTGAGGATAAGTCTGATCCCAAGCAAAGGTGATGACCTCCCAGTTCCCCTTTGTAACCAACAAGGCATCTGTGGGATGACACTGTGTTCACTGAAGGTAAAAGCTGGATGACCCAGGGGTGACTATCCAAGCTGAGTCCTGGTCTCAGACTGTTTTTATAGGGGAGGGGACAAATGATAAACCCAAACCAAATCATGTCAGGCTGTGCAGCTGAAGGATGTGGACAGGGTACTGACATTGGGAAAGTATCAACTCTGGCTCCAGTAACCTTTAAGGTGAGACTTGAAAAGGAAAACAGAGGAAGCTGTGGGAAGGTGGAGGTGCCCTTGGCCAAGCCTGGAGGGAGGAAGACACTGAAAGACAGATGTGTGGTTGTCTCAGGAGGGGAAAAGTGACAGGATCTGATAACAGCAGCACGAGTACTTAGTATCTTAATATTGAGCACTGGTCTAGGTGTTTTATATGGTTTACTTTGTTTAATTCTCAGTACAGCCATGTGAAGTAGGTGCTATGTATTACTGGTCTTATGCTATAAAATCCGCAGCACAAGAGAGGTTGAGTCATGAGCCCAAGTTCACACAGCTTATAAACTACAGAGCTGGGATTCAAACCTGGATACATCTGGCTCCACAGTTTTAGCTCTTAGTTATATGTAGGAGGAGGGAATTAGGTCTCATACAGAAAACAGAATGTGAAAAAGGAGTGGAATCGGGGCATCCCGGGGTAGAAGAGGAGGTTCTGTTCCTACAGTGTCGGGTGGGAAAGCAAGACAGAAGAGAGGCCCAGATGATCAAAAAGATAAGCCTGTTCAGGGCCAGAAGGCAATAGCCAGTTTGGGGTCAGTTTGGTTGCCCAATCCCCCGCCCCCGTCTCCCCAACCCCTAGTCAGTCCCTTCAGGCTTGACTCCTCATTTTCCTTCTCTCCCTCCCCTCAAACAAAAACAGGATAGAGTCTCACAGTATTCCCCCTACAAATCACTTACTAGTTACAAAGGGAAAAACAGTAACTTTATAGTGGAGCAACCCGACAGACTCCAATTGAACCACGTGACCCCCAAAGAGCCTGGAGGGTTCTCAGGAAAGGGTCTGGAAATGAGTAGGACAAGGAAGCCTCGGGATGAGGAAAGATGGGGAAGTCTTGGGGCTAAGGGGTCTGTGGATGACAGAGCAGGGCCTCCAGGCCCTCTCCCAGGGGGAGAGGAAAGAGTGCTGCCGGCGGGGGCGGATCTGGGACGCGGTGGTTCTGAGGTTTGGGAGCGAGTCATTGGGAAGGAACTTGGTGGGAACAGTCGCGTGACCGGAGGGTCAGAACAGGGTCAGTATGGGAGGTCTTGGGGGCTGAAGTCAGGAGACTAGGGTTGTCCGAGGCAGTCCCGAGGGGCTCGGCCCTCCAGTGGGAGACCCCACAACGGCGATCTGGAGGTGGTAGAGCCCAGCGGCCAGGGGCCAGGCCAGCAGGGGAAGCGCAGCGCGGTGGCGCCCCGCGGGTCCCCCGGCGCTGCAGGGGGCGCTGTGGGCGCGGGCGGCGCCGGGCTGGGCGGCGGCCGCTCCTGGCGAGCGCGGCCCCTTTTCCGGGTTTCCTCCGCCTCCTCCTCCTCCTCCTTCTTCGCCGCCGCTGCCGCCGCCGCTTTCCCGGCCGGTGGCCGCCGCTGCCGGTGCCGCCGCCACCGCCTCCGGGGGCCACTAGCCGAGCGCAGGCCGCCGCGGAGCGCGAGCCCCACCGCCCCGCCGGCCGCTCCAGGGCCCGGCCGGCTCGGCCGGCAACCCCCGCGCCCCCTGCCCGCCCGCCTGCCCCGCGGGCCCGGCCTGGCGTGGCCGCCAGCCGCCACGCTCCTCTTCCTCCACCTCCGGCGGACCGCGGCCCGCCGCCGCGTGCTCCGCTCGCCGCCCCGCGCCCACAGCCGCGCCGCCGCCGCCGCCCTCGGCGCCCAGCGGCGCCCCCCGGTCCCGCCCGCCATGCCCGGCCCGGCCGCGGGCAGTCGGGCCCGGGTCTACGCCGAGGTGAACAGCCTGAGGAGCCGCGAGTACTGGGACTACGAGGCTCACGTCCCGAGCTGGGGGTAAAGCCGCCGCCGCCCCCCGCCGGCCCGCGCGCCCCGGCCCCGCCGCAAACCGCACTCGGCCGGGGGATCCGCCGCCCACCGGGCCCTGGGCTCCAGGGGGGAGGCCGAGGCCCCCGTCTCGCACGTGCGCCGAGCTTCCTCTCCCCTCCCCGTACCTCAGCTTTGCACGCCCCGCTTCCCCTCGGATTGCCTTTTAACCCGGGAGGAGGAGTGTCGGGGCCGGGGACCAGAGCCCGGTGGGAGTGGGGGAGCAGCCCTTCCTCCCCGCACTTTTTCGGCTTTCTACTGGGGTGGGAAGTCAGCAGCTGTCCCCTTGCGCTATTAACATTCTCTGCCTTGTTAGTTTTCTGAAATGAGGCTGGGTGGGAGGAAATTTTTTAAAGACATCCAGATTCTCTAGGCAGGCACTGGCTCCCTTCAGGGTGTGAAATAGACAGATGCTGTGGAGCCGCCGGCAGAGGGGCACCTCCTGGGTCTCCAGGGTGGGTGGTCTGCATGCCCCCCCACCTTAGACCGGCTCAGAGGACTGCCTTGTCCCATCTCCCCAAACTAGTGAGGATCAATTAGGTGAGGAGCTCTGCAGAACGAAGGGAGCCAAGTTTATGTTGTGGCTTTCATTTAGGGAAGGAGCGGTGCCGTGATGTATAGACAGTTCCAAATGCTTCATTAATGGAAATGGCAGGAGAGGGTGTGCAGCGGGCACAGCGTGGCTTGGTTAATCCCAAATCCTGGCATTGATGTGTGTGTCTTGCCTTTCACAGTAATCAAGATGATTACCAACTGGTTCGAAAACTTGGTCGGGGAAAGTATAGTGAAGTATTTGAGGCCATTAACATCACCAACAACGAAAGAGTGGTTGTAAAAATTCTTAAGGTGAGTGTCCTATGAGTGGCATGTAACATTTTCCCCCCACAGGTCAAAAGGCCATGTGCTACCCCTGCCACGTTCTAGAATGAGCAGTGCAAGCTCTGATTTTATGTATCTTTTGTCGGAGGTCCATTCCTACTCCTACCACATTTTCCTGTGAATACTTGAGGAAATATCCAGACTGGTCTCAAATCTGAGCATGATAGTTCAGGAACATCCTGATTCTAAAGTGTATCTTGTGGGCTCCCAAGACAAAAATTCCAAAAGGGCTGCATTTGTTACAGAATGAATAGGTACTCGGAAGAAAGAAGAGCCTTCTAATGAGATTCCATCAGTGCAAGGGTTCCTTGAACATTGTGTTTGCTACTCTTGGTGCTCTGATTTATTCCAGTATGAAAGTTGTAAAAAATTGAAGTGGCTTCAGAGATAAGTTTGAAGCCCAAATAGAGGGAAACTCTCTCAGTGGATAATCACTTCTTTCTCTCCCCTTGATAATAATGGTTCAGGTGGGATGGATATAGGGACCCATTAGTTCTGGGAAGCCTTATTAAGAGGCCAGTGAGCTGCTGTTCATTATCAGCTAGTAAAAGTGAAATTTGGAGCAATAGAAGAGTACATTTCTAATCACTGAAATAATAATTGGAGCAAAACTGTCTTAATGTCTGGTTTAGCAGTCTCCGTTTGACAATGATATGCCTTTTGTTATCTCCCAGATGAAGACATGATCTTAATGAGCATGAAGAATTAGCTTAATTTTCCTTCAGGTGACTGTAGTTTTAATAGTGTTTTATTGGGTTTACTAAAAACTAATCTTTAGAATTTGATGGGTCCTCAGTTTTGCCAGTCATTTAATGTATGAACATGTTTTAGTGAAAGACTGAGAACACCAGAGAGTAATGTAAATACTTATACATGTACATGGTTTCCACTGTTGCCGTTTTGCAGAAATTCTGTGGAGTAAGAATGTGGGATTGAAAAGCCGTTCCTGTGTATTCGGGCAGCTGTGTAGGTGGTTGTTGTTAGGTACCTTCAAGTTGCATCCAACTCATAGTGACCCTAAGGGTTTTCAATGACTGACTGACTGGGGAGTGGATTGCCACATCCTTCTCCCATTTTTGTGGCGCTGGGGTCAAACCTGGGTGTTCAGAAAGTTCAGAGCAGCACTCCACCAACTGATCTAACCCCAGTAGCCTCTGTTTAATATGAGGGCTCAGGCTTCTGCATTCTGTAATGCTTTTCAGAAAAATGACTAGTGCCATTACTCAGTACCATCCTAGCCTAGCCATGAAGAAGCAAAATTGCAGTGGAGAGAGACAGATGAAGTTATCTCTTCTCTCTGAAACACTGGGGACGAGAAGTGAGGAGTTGATGTGGAAGGTACAGCATTTGGTTCCCCTGTTCACTAAGTATGAGTTGTCCCTGTAAGATCTTAAGTTGTAGTTTTTTAAAAAACAAAAATGTTTAAAGAGTTGCTTCTGTCCCAGAAGTTGCCTGAAGAAACCAGACAATTCCTTTATGTATGTTATCGTAAATGTTCTTACTATGAGTTCCTTCAGCTCTAAGAAGGGAGCAAAACATGAGTCGAAGTCAGGAATATCCACATGCTACTTCTGTACATTCAGAGGAATGGGTTGCTGAGTTTAAAGCAATTGCAATAAAGTGTCTATAAACTTACGTGCAGTGACAGCATTTTTAGAATAAGTGTGCAGTTTCCTGTTGTCTCTTTAAAAGGAACGGTGCTCAGGTGTGTGTGTGAATCCCGGTGTGATCATTTAGGAAAGCATCACACTGCTTGTTAGCCATCTTCGTAACAAGCTTCGTAGGGTTAGTAGTTTCTCTTCTGCTCTCAAGAGTGTTAGCAGATGTTTAGGGAACTGGGTTTAGAACCTGCTGAAGGTTATTTTTACAAATGAGAGTCCTAGGCATAAATTTACCTGACATTGTGTTGAAATGACCCTCAGCCAGAACTCTATTTTCTTTATTTCTTCATGTCTCCTCCTGCTTATTTTAGCATTGGATTGTAGGGTCTTAGCATTGAGCACAGAAAGAGTTCCAGTGTTCTGGCATGAGGCTTAAGAGGCCCCTGTGATGCTCTAGTTAATGAAGTATTTTCTGTTTCTTTTTGACATGGTTTCTTTTCACAGTGCAGCCTGAACCACCATCTTTCCACTGGTGAAAACTATACTCTTTTATGTTTTTCAAAGCCCTGTGGCATTTCTGTCCAGATTTTATTCCTATCTGAAGGACAGGGTAAGAAACCACTAACAGTATTGTTGTGGTTTTGTTGCTAAAAATGGATTAAAGGTATTATTTTTCAGAAAGAATAGTCTTTAAACAAATTATGCTTCTTTATTCAAATAAGTTGACATTATGACTAAATATCTGGGCTGGGATTTAGCTCAGTTGGTAGAGCGCTGCTCTGCAGTCTCTGAGGTCCCGAGTTCAATTCCCAGCACTGCAAAATGGGAGAAGAACATGGCAACCCACTCCCAAGGCAATCCCGAAACAGTTAGCCATTGAAAACCCTATAAGGGTCGCTATGAGTCGGACTTGACTCAATGGCACCTAACAACAACAACAACATGACTAATATCTCCCCTTGTGGTGTTTGGTCATAGAAAATTAAGTCCTTACCAGAGTACCAGTTATTCAGTTTGGAGGAATCTAGAAAAGGCTTCCTCCTCACATCAGCCTTCTGTCTCTCAGCTGCAGGAAGGAGCTTAATGTGTTAATGTGCACATAGTGACCGAGACAGAGGGCGTGTTCCTCGAGGACAGGCTGTCCTCTTTTTCAGTCATTAGCATTTCATATCAGGCTTTTCCAGTTTGTGAGAATGGTTGGATTCTGAGTGACCACAGAGGACTTTTATTTCATTTAATTTATATCTAAGATTTCTAAGTATTTTATTGATCAAAGTATATTGGGGCTATTAAGAGGTTTTACAAATTTAGAAACTAGTGGGGAAATTTGATCCCTTGTCTCAAGTGATATTCTGAGACTAAAATCTTAAAAGAAAACTTCCCAGTCAATAGAGAGGTTATAACTCTTTGAGGAGAAAAGAGAAAAAGAAGGGAAAATAGGGTTTATACAGCAGGATAGAAAGCTCCTTTCGTGTCAAAAGTTTCATCGTTTGATTCTGAAAAATCAATTCTTCAGTTCCTTTGTAGTACTTCTTAGAAAGATGGATGCAGAAGTAAAAGCATTGTGCCATTTTGGACAACTTTTAGCATTTTGTGAGCACTGTCTGTTTATATGGATTTAAGCACTTTTGGAGGGCCTTGATAGCTTTCAAATTAAACTACTATTTCAAATTAAACTACTAGAAGTTTAGAGCAATACTGTTTTTAAGAAACAAATGTACAAGCCGGGTGTGATGGCACACGCATGTAGTCCCAGCCGCTCCGGAGGCAGAGGCAAGAGGATCGCAAGTTCGAGACCAGAGGCAGTCTGTGTAATTTAGTGAGACCCTGTCTCAAAAAGCGAAAAAATGGGCTGAGGGTGCAGCCCAGTGGTACAGCACTTGCAAAGTGTGTAAGCAGGAGGCCCTGGGTTCAACCCCAAGTACTGCAAAAAAAAAAAAAAAAAAAAAAAAAAGTACAGTGTTTCGAACCAGTGCTGCAATGACTTAGTTATGACCATGTACGGCTTCCTGTAAACAGTAGTTTATAAACGGTTACCCATTTTTTCCCCAGAAATTAATTCTTGAACTTAAAGAATGGTGGTATTAGAATTTGTTTTTTAGACATATTTAGCATACTTACAGATTTTTAAAAGATATTTTTCCTGTTGGGGCTGGCAGTGTAGCTCAGTGGTAGAGAACTTGCCTAGCAAGCATAAGGTCATGAGTCAATCCCCAGCACCAAATAAATAAAATTTTGTGGTGCCAGGAGGTAGCATTAAGAGGAGGCTTAGCATTGATTATAGATCCTTGTTAGTAACTTCATGATGAGCTGGTGGTCTTCTTTATATCAAAGTGGTATTTTCTCTATGCTTATAGAATACTTTCTCTTTTATTTGTACTTTCTCTGGGGGTAAGTTTATTACCCTTCCTTTAGGGATATGTACTAAGAAATCTTCTGAAGCAACACATTAGTGGGGACTACGTTTTTTGTGAATTCTCATTTTCACAAATGTCTTATGGTATAAGAATAGTTAAAACAGTATTAAAGCATTATTGACTTTAAAAATAATATAAATGTTAAAAATTGTGTGTGAACCAGCCAGTGCCATTTCTCATATTGACGTAGTCATGGATGGGGAGAATAGTTAACCTGTGTCAAACAGAATCACAGAATATGGTACCTTAGAAACCATTAGAACCCAAGTCCTTTTTGCTGATGGAGCAGAACCCAGAGAAAGGGTGTTGTTTGCCCAGAGTTGCATAGTGGCTACAGGCAGAGTGTCATAGTCTGTACCTATAGTCAAGGGAGCCTTGGTAGGTGTGAGGGACAGAAGGCATTTGTTGGATATTTGACTTCCTGTTGTACTGAATTGTACTGGAAGAAGAAAATACTGGAAATCAAATGAAGTTAATTTACTTCTGATGACTTTGGGAATTATTATTCTGAAAGGGTGTATGATGGTCCCTCTGCACGTGAACTGTTTGGTGCTCAAATGTGTTGGTCCTTGACCAGTATTTTGGAGAGAATTCTCGTTCAGTGCTTGACCACTTGCTCGGCACTCAGCCACTATGCCAAAACCTATATGAGATGCCATGCTTACCTGTGATGCCTCTGGGTGAAACAAAGGCAAAAGCATCACTTTGCATATCAATTTCAAGCAGTAAAGGCCTGTCCTGGTGCTATGTTCACTATCCTGTGCCTTTTTAACACACACATACATAATGTATACCTTACGGTCATCATGGCACCCAAGAAACTCTAGCGCTGAAAGGGAAGGAAAGAGGGAAACGGAAAGAACAAGTATTGAATTTGAAAAAGAACTTACTGCTAAGTATGTGAGTGGCATACATGTGTCTGAAGTAGCCATTCAATATGGTACTGGGACCGTAAATCCATTTACATTATTTCTGATGGGAAAACATGCTTGGTGCTCAACCAGCCTTGCAGAATGGATTGTGGTCAAGTGTCAGGGTACTGCTGTATTTGACTTTGGTGGGTTGCTAGATGGTGGTGTGGAACAGATGCAGACCCCTAGAGTTTGAGGCAGGGGTTCTCTGTTACCATGTTTAATGCATCAGAGAAAGGCTGCTTTATGTTCTAGCTTACAGCGTCAGCAATGTTTTTATCCTTTTTTAACCCACACCATTTCTTCAGGTCTTAGGATCACTTGTCAAATTTTTGGGTTTACAGTTTTAGCTTTTAAATATATAAAAGTTTACTTGAGAGTGAACCATGTGTGGAAAGACTGTCTTGTTAGAGTGCTTACTCTTGTGTGGAGACCTCATATGGTTTTCAGAGCCTAATTTCTGAATCTCACCTCATAATCAGTGATAATTGTAGAACAGACATGTAAAGAAGGAAGGCAGAAGACGGGGTCTAGAACTAGCTTCTTCATTGGTAACCTTTGACTCTGTTTTCTCATCTGTAGAATTGGTGGTGGTAGGTGCCATTGAGTTGGTGTCTGACTCATAGTGACTCTACATACAACAGGTGAAACACTATAGTTAGTGCTTCTCTGCTATTCATAGGGTTTTGAGTGGTGGATTGATTTTTTTGGGTGAGTGGGTTGCCAGTCCTTCTCCCAAGCACCTGATGTTCCCAGGCAGTCTCCCATCCAAGGACTAACCAGGCCCCATCCTACTTAGCTTCAGAGATCTGACGGGATCAGATGCCACAATGTTATGGCTGCAGGCCGTCTGTAGAATAGGAGTATCGTGGAATATAGACAGATGAGTAGGTGTTAGTTGTTAGGTGCCATTGAGTCGGGTCTGACTCATAATGACCCTATGTACAACAGAAGGAAACACTCCCTGACAATGTGCCATGCCCAGCACTATGTCAGTGCTTCTCTGGTATTCATAGAGTTTTTGATGGCTGATTATTTTGGGAGTGGGCTGCCGGGTTCTTCTCCCAAGCCTACAGCACTCAGTTCCTGGGCGGTCTCCCATCAAAGACTGACCAGGCCTGACCCTGCTTAGCTGCCAAGATCTGATGAGATCAGACATCAGAGTGGTAAGGCTGTAGCTATAACACATATAGATCTTACTATCTTAACCATTTTTAAGCATTCAGTTTAGTGTATTTAATGCATTCATACCAACATCCATCTGCATAACTCTTTTCGTCTTATAAAATTAAAACTATACCCATGAAACAGTCACTCTCCAATTTTCCCTCCCCCAGCTCCTATCAACCACCATTCTACTTTTGGTTTCTATGGTTTCTACTCTAAGTACTACATATAAGTGGAATCATGCAGCATTTATCTTTTTGTGTTTGGTTTAGTTTACTTAGCATGATGCCTAGAAGTTCATCCATGTTCTAGTGTGTCAGAATTTCTTTCCTTTTTAAGAGTAATATTCCATTGTATGTATATACCACGTTTATGCATTCACCCATTAATAGACACGTGAGTTGCTTCCACATTTTAGCTATTGTGACTAGTGCTGCTTTGAACATGGGTGTATAAATATACCTTTGAGACCCTGCCTCACTTCTTTTGGGTGTATATTCATTCAGAAGTGGAACTGGTGGATCATAAGGTTGTTCTATGTTATTTCTTAAAAAAAGACTATTTTTAGACAGTGTCTTGATATGTGGCTCATGATGGCCTCAAACTCATGATTCTCCTGCCTCAGCCCCTCAACTGCTGGAATTACAGGCATGGACCATCACACCTGGCTATTGTTCATTTTTTGAGGACCCTTCCACAGTGGCTGTACCATCTTACATTCCCAACAACAGTAAGCAACGGTTCCTATTTCTCCACATAGTCATTGACACTTGTTATTTTCTGATTTTTGATAAGTCATCCTAAATGGTGTGAGATGGTATCTTATTGTCATTTTGATTTTGTGCCCTAACCTTTCTAAGTGAAAAAAATTTTTTTAAATCCTGAGACCAGTTTTTTTAAAATCCTGGGCCAGTCACCGTCAAGGTATTGGTAGTGTAATTGGAATGATGAGACTTGACAGATTAGAGGAAAAGTGGCCATGAATAATGTTGCTTGGATAATATTTATATTTGGGTCAAATGCAGTGAGTCTTGAAGATGCTACCAAGGTAAGAAAATAAAGGCTGTCATCCATGCTAAACTTTGTTCCTTACTCTGTCCTTCATTCCTGAAAGGCATTATTGACTGAAAGTGTTCATTGCAGGTGATGAACAATTGATTTGACAGTGGAATAAATGTAATCTCAAATTTGAAAGTTATAAGGTATATTCCTGCCTGTCTTAAACATGTCCATTTGTGCTTGAAATTTAAATGGGACTTCGTTAATATTTGCTGGATTTTATTGAGGTCATAATTCTTGTGTCCATGGTAGACAGAAGTTTGCAAGTTGAATTGCATTTAAATGTTGATAATGGAAATCTTTCTCATATCTGGCTTTAAAAGGGGGAAGAAAAAAAGCTCAGGGTAAATAAGTAGGACACATTACTGATTTTTGGTAGCTTTTTACTTTCTAAGCAGGCTATCACTGAATTTATATTTTAATTTTTTTGGATGTTGGTAAGTAGGGAAAGAGGAAGGCGTGCTTTACTCTGAGATTACTTTGAACTAGATTCTCCCACATATCTAGAACTAATCACACTGGAGATGGAAACTATTGGAAAAGATTTCTCTCTCCCTTTCTTTATCTCTCCATGCCCCCTCTTCTTTTTCAGAGGTCATGCACAGAAAACTTTTTTTTTTTTTTTTTTTTTTTTTTTTTTTTTTTTGTGGAACTAGGGGTTGAACCCAGGGCCTCATGTTTGCATGCTTTGCAAGTGCGGGACCACTGAGCTGCACCGCCAGCCCATTTGTTTTTTCCTTTTTGAGACAGGGTCTCGCTAAGTTATGCAGACTGCCTCTGATCTCGAACTTGTGATTCTCCTGCCTCTGCCTCACGAACTGCTGGGATTACAGGCGTGCGCCACTATGCCTGGTGCACAGAAAACTTTATATTCTTTTTTCCCTTTATTTTCTTCCTTGGTATGGTGGCGAACACCTATAGTCCCCGCAACTATAAACTCAGGAGGCTAATGCAGGAGGATGGTGAGTTTGAGGCCAGCCTGGGCTACATAGCAAGACCCTGTCTTAAAAACAAAACACAGCAAAAAAAAATTTTTCCCTCTAGGTGTGTGCCAGAATTCATTTATTATTGAAACTTGATATAATACTTTAATTGCTTTTTTAAACTTTTTGCTATTTTATCTATTAGATTTTAAGCAAAAGATTTTTTAGTTTGTAAAACTAAACGTTCAGTTAAAGTAAATGGGCCCCAGGTGAGAGGCTCTTCCAGCAAACAGGATGAAGAGCATGTCTGTGCAACTGGTGGTGAGTGGGTTGCCAGCTGTGGGTGGGTGTTATGGCATCTTCACCTCAAAGCTTTTTGTTTTGTTTTTGTTTTGTTTTGTTTTTTTGCAGTACTTGGGAGTTGAACCTAGAGCCTTGCACATACTTTGCTGATCCTCTACCACTAGGCTGCACCCCTGGCCCATTTTTTATTTTCAGTTAGGGTCTTGCTAAGGCTGCCTCTAGGCTTGAACTTGCGATCCTCTTGCCTCAGCCTCCTGAGTAGCTTGGATTACAGGTGTGCACCACAGCACCTAGGTCTTATTTTTTAGATTACAACAGTCCTTTCTTAAAGTTGTAGCTTTCCCTCTCAGGTCCCTTTTGTAGAATTCCCAGGTGCACCTTCACGCCTTCCCCCACTCTGGTGGTTACAGGTAGGCACCCTCAGGCTTGGGACCACAACGAGGCTACAATGAGACTAATGGGGGCTGCCTGTGAGGACGTGTCCTGGCTGTAGGTCACTTTCCTTTTTCACAGCGCCTTCGTCTTCTGTGAGCATGCAAGGACTCTGGCCGCTATGGGACTTTACTGTGCCACTGCAGAATTGCCCAGCTGTTCCCTGGTTTGAGTGACTACCTGTTGGATGGGTTGCAGTTGGGTGGCAGAATATGCTTCTGTTGTTCTGAAAGTTCCCTTTGGATGTATGGAAAGACAGTTCAGTGGCCCCTGCGCTGTCCAGGAACCCAGTGCTCCCCTGGCCTGGAGCCAAGGAGTGAGAGAGCAGCGGGAGTCTTTATTGCTAAAATGACAGCTTCGCAAAAGTGCATTGGGTGGCTTCCCTGTGAGGAGTTGGGACACTGCTAGGAGCAAAAGGGTTCTTGGTGTATACAGGCTTCTGGCCATGGCTGCGCCCGTGTCCCACTCCCACCTTCCACAAGTGGACAACAACTCAGGTTTTCCCTACATTGAAAGGCATTGAG
Organism: Pedetes capensis; assembly: GCA_007922755.1. Taxonomy (NCBI): domain Eukaryota; kingdom Metazoa; phylum Chordata; class Mammalia; order Rodentia; family Pedetidae; genus Pedetes; species Pedetes capensis. Next base: position 38,050 of record VMDO01014363.1, on the reverse strand, counting down.
CCAAGCTTGGTGGCCCACTCCAGTAATCCCAGCACTACAGAGGCTGATGCAGGAGGATGGCAAGTTTGAGGCCAACCTGGGCTACATGGCAAGACCAAGTCTCAAAAACCAAAACAAAGAAAACATTGAGTACTTAGCATCAGCTGAGTTCATACCTACAAGATAGCCAGCTTTTGTCTTTTAACTTCTTGACATGATTGACTAAAGGAGAAGGTGCAAGAGTTTCCATGCATCTTTCACCCATATTTCTCAATAGTTGTTGTTGTTGTTAGGTGCCGTCGAGTCGGTATCCGACTCATAGCGACCCTCATAGGGTTTTCAATGGCTGACTCTTTTGGGATTGCCTTGAGAGTGGATTGCCAGGTCCTTCTCCCTTCTCAATAGTAACACTGGCTTTATCCTTCTCTCCCTCTTGTCTCTCATAAATATATACATATGTACGTATGTGTTTATATATGTGTACATATACCTGCTTCACGTGTTTTTCTGAAGTGCTTGAGTAAATTGCAGTCATCCCTAAGTACTGTAGTGTGTACTTTCCTAAAAACAAGGATAGTTTCTTACATAGCCCTAGTATCATGCCAAAAAATCAGAAATTAGCATTGATTCAGCTCTATTAGCTAATCTACTACCTTCATTTGCATTTACCAGTTATAATGCTCTTCATTGCCAAAGAAAATTTCAGTTCACATGTCACGTTCAGTTATCATATCTTTTAAATCGAGAGCAGTTGCTCAGTCTGTTTTGTGATGTTGACACTTTTGAAGATTATAGGCTTGTCATTCCATGGTATGTCCTTCCCTGGCTGGTTTTGTTGTATTTGTTTTAGGTATTTATTTATTTATTTATTTTTATTTTTTTTGAGAGTGAAACATAGTTATAGTGTTTATTAAGTACACACTTCAGAATAAATGTGGGCACAGAGAGACAGAGAGAGGGAGAGAGGAGAAAGAGAGAAATATGCGCCTGAGACATGGACGTGGCCTTCTCAAAAGGGAAAAGAAGGAAGCACATGGCCATGTGTTCCTTCCAGTTTTATTTAATCTAGGGCAGTCCGTGTGGTTTGTATTTTCATTGGGTTGTACCGTGCTTCATTTCCCAAAATATTGAGCTCCATAATTATGGAAATGGGAGTGAGGGTCCTAGGTGGAGATCTCTCCTGGAAACCCTGGCAAAGCAGAGAGTGGACATTATCATGGCAGCTGACTTGCAAGCACACAGCTGGAGTGCAGGTGCTCTGTTCCGCTCTTTCTGTTCCTGTTTGGTTCTTCAGAGCTGTATCTCAGTGAGCAAGAAAAGATGGTTTCTCTGACATGCTATATTTGCCTCTCCCCTCAACAGATTTTTTTGATCTTACCCTTCCTTAGCAACCCTGTTGGCCTCTCTGCTTGTGCTGTTACAGCAGTATCTCAGCGATTGTACTTGTTAGGTGCAGTGGAGTCGGTATCGACTCATAGCGACCCTATGTACAACAGACAAAACACTATTGTCAGTGCTTCTTTGCTGCTCATAGGATTTTCAATGGCGGATTGATTTTTGGGAGTGGGTTGCTGGGTCCTTCTCCCAAGCCTGCTGTTCTCACAGCACCTGGTGTTCCTAGGTGGTCTCCCATCCAGTACTAACCGGCCTGACCCTGCTTAGCTTCCAAGATCTAATGGGATCGGATGCCACAGGGGTACGGCTGCAGGATATCTCAGTGATAGAATACACCTTTCCTTGGTCCCATCTCTCCCCTGAGCCACACTTGGGAACAAAGCAGTGAAGAGTGCAGTGTGCAGAGTCAGACCTGCCCCTGCTCTACTGTTAGCCATGACCTAGGGCAAATAGCCCCACTGCTGACTCTACTGCACAGAGAGGTTTTGGGAGGATTAAATGTGACTTACTACTAAGTAAAAGGGCTGGAATTTAGCTCAGTTGGTAGAGTGCCGCTCTGCAGTCTCTGAGGTCCCGAGTTCAATTCCCAGTACCGCAAAAATGGGAGAAGGACCTGGCAATCCACTCCCAAGGCAATCCCGAAACAGTCAGCCATTGAAAACCCTATGAGGGTTGCTATGAGTCGGTCTCGACTCGACGGCACCTAACAACAACAACAACTAAGTAAAAATTTGAAGATAATAAAGCTACCATGTATTGCTTGCTCATCATATACCAGTCACTGCTTTGAGTGCCTTCCAAAGCATACTTGATTGTGACACACTTATTTTTTTCAGAACTACTTCTATGCTTCAAATTCTTTAGCCCATGTAAGACAGGAAGTGATACATGTAATGAAAGTATTTCTGATTGTGGTGGTTGTTAGGTGCTGTAGAGTCAGTGTCCGACTCAAAGCGACCCTACATACAACAGGCAAAACAGTATTCTCTGCTATTCAAAGGGTTTTCAGTGGCTGATTGTTTTTTGGGAGTGGGTTACCTGGTCCTTCTCCAAAGCCTACAGAACCTGGTGTTCCCAGGTGGTCTCCCATCCAATTACTAACCACGCCTGACCATGCTTAGGTTCCGAGGTCTGGCGGGATCAGATGCCAAGTGGTACGGCTTCAGGCATTTCTGATTAAGGTGTTTAATTTTTCTGTCAAGCTGATTGATAGCTTAGCAAATAGCAGAGGTTTTCCATCACTGCTGTATCAGGTGAATTTTCTCCTTTGCTGATCCAACATCATCTTCTTAAGGACTTGGATCTGTTGGGAAATGTTACTGGCTCTGTGCTGATTTCAGATTCTAGATATTAAGGAAATGGGAGTGGTGACAGGAAATAGGAGCCAGCAGCTGGGAAACAAGTTCATAACTTGATGTCAGTGAACTGGTCTTTGCTTCTAGAAGACAAAATTACATGTAGCTCATTGGAAAAGCAGGTGTCTTACCACTTTGTTTCAGTTTTCTATTTGTGAGTCCATGCTGTACAGCTGTTCAGAACTATAACACTTTCCATTTGGCAGTCATTTTATTTTTAAAATATGACATGTGTTCAAGATTTTTAAATGCTCCAGATGTAACTACTTAAAGGTCTTGACACACAAGCCATACAAGTCTGTGAATTGTTTAATGTTTAAGGTTCTTACAGGCAAGCCCATTTCCTCTAATCTTGGCACACTATTTAGCACAGTGCACAAGATAGTGTATTGTCTGTGTGATTGGCTTAATGTTGTTTAAAGTTGTATTTATTATATTAACTTCAAAAAGAGTCTCACTTCTGATTACTCTTGTGTATTTAAGCCAGTGAAGAAAAAGAAGATAAAACGAGAGGTTAAGATTCTGGAGAATCTTCGTGGTGGAACAAATATCATTAAGCTGATTGACACTGTAAAGGACCCTGTGGTAGGTGCCTGGTGGCTGGGGAATGTGCTAGTGGCCAGTGGGTGGGGGTGTTTAATGCACAGAGCCTCACATAATGATGCAAAGTGGGGCTAATGCCATTTGTATTTACTATGAATGGTTTTGAAAACCAGTCTAAAGTCACAATGGCCCAATGACAAAATAGCCACCACGACTTTTGTGGAATCTAAAAGTGTGTAGATTTGCCTCATTATTTTGATTTAGCCCACAAACATTTGTTGTATAGCTTCCTGAAACCCCTGCTTTAGTTTCATTTTTGAAAGCTTATTACTGCCAGTTTGTATTATTTTACCTCAAGTAAGCCTGACATTGGAAATTCTGGATTTACAGAGGGAAATATCGAGTATCTCCATGTGGACGCCTGGCATAGAGCTGAGCAGGTCACAGCCCACTAACCCCTTGAGTAATAAGCCTTGCTGTTTCTCATACTAGTCTTTACTTCTACCATCCACCACAGGGACTGACACTGTAGGTGTAGCTACAACTAAAATATTTTTGTTAAAATGCTTAATTTGTAGTCACTTCAGATATGCTGTTTAATTTTGTTTTCTCTCCCTAGGGAATAAGTTAAGCTCAGGTGTGTTATTGTTTCAGGGTTTCTTGGTGGGGGATAATTTTTTGGTTTTCATTTTTCAATACTGGAAATTGAACCTCAAGGCCTTATGCATACTTTTCCAAGTGCTCTACCACTGAGCTGCACCCCTAGCCCATTTTTAATTTTTTATCTTGAGACAGAGCCTCACTAAATTATGTAGGCAGCCTCTGGCCTTGAACTCCCAATCCTCCTGCCTCCACCTCCCACGTCACTGGAATTATAGGCAAACACCACTGTTCCTGTCTGCCTTGGGTGTTTTTGATTGCTGAGCTTGCAGACTGACCTTATGAACACATACATACACACACATTTTGTACCACTTCTCATTAATGTTTTTCACCTGCTGTACCTCAATTTTTTCCTTGTTCTCCATGATAGTTTTATTTATTTAAGGAGTAGATCTTCTGTCTGCTAACGACAGACACCCTCATAATAACTAACATGTATTGGGTGATTATTGCAGGACACTATTCTTAGTGTTCAACTGTGTCATATCATTTAATCCTCACAACAGTCCAGGGGGGCCAGGTGCTGTTATTGTCTACATTGTGCAGTGAGAAAACTAAAGTCTGCAGAGGTTAAGTAATTTGCCCAAGATTACATGGTATTGTTGAAGAATAAAGAAAGGTGGTTCTTTTATGTTTTTTTGCAGTACTGGGGGTTGAACCCAGGGCCTCCCACCTGCATGCTTTGCAAATGCTGGACTACTGAGCTGCACCCCCAGCCTTTTTTTTTTTTTTTTTTTTTTTTTTTTTTTTTTTTTTTTTTTTTACTTTTTGAGACAGGGTCTTGCTAAGTTACACAGACTGCCTCTGGTCTCGAATTTGGTATCCTCCTTCCTCTGCCTCCTGAGCCGCTGGGATTACAGGCGTGTGCCACTGTGCCTGGCAGAAAGGTTCTTCTTTTGGACCCTGAAAAGACTGAGCTTATGTCTATTTGCTAATTAAAAACAGATCCCATCCTGCCTAGTTCAGGTTGATTTAATAATGATTAGCTATGGATGCTTAATGTTTGGAAATGCCCTGCATTAAAAATGTGTTATCCATTGAAAAAGAATTGTTGTTATGTGCCATCGAGTTGAGTCTGACTCATAGCGACCCTTACAGAGTTTTCAGTGGCTGATTCTTTTGTGATTTTTTTTCAGGAGTGGGATGCCATGTCCTCTTCCCATTTTTGTGGTTCTGAGGGTTGAACCCAGGGCCTCAGAGAGTATAGAGCAGCACTTTACCAACTAAGCTAAACCTCAGCCCTTGAAAAAAGAATACAATATATAAAAACAGGAATTTCACAAAAACATTTATTCCTTTTTGGATTTTGTTGGGAGAGTTATTTGGTTTGGTTTGGTTTTTTGGTTGTTGTTTTGAGACAGGTCTGACTGTATAGCCCAGGCTAGTCTCTAATTCAGAGTCCTCTCCTCTTGCCTTAGCTTCCCAGGTACTGGCATTATAGGCATGCACCACCATTTCCAAAAGAACTTTTTAAATGTGACCCAGTGCATAATAGGCAGAAGTATCATCATTTTATTTTATCTTATTTTTAGAAAGAACTTAGTAATACCTGACTTACTCGTGCTTTGTTAAAATATAAACACGTTTTCCTCGTACATAAGACAAATGAACTGAAGTAGATAAAAATCAACAGGGAATCCTCATGCCCTAAGTTTGAGAGGAGCAGGCTTTACTCCAGAGTCTGCAGAGAGATCTGGTGATCCTGATGAAACTCTTAGGACTTTGGGGCCAGTGAAGAATCATTTGTTCACAGCTGCTGCTGGGGCTGCTGCCTAGGCTCTGTGTTGTTGTAATGAAGACCTGTGTGCGTGCCCTGGGGCGCATTTCCTAGGAACTTTCACCCAGGCCTTGAGCAAAATTTGCCAGCAATAAAGATTTCCAAGTTTTTTTGTTATTTGTTTTTATAACCCTTTAAGCCCCTGCTTTGTCCCAGTTTTGAAAGCTTATTACTGCCAGTTAGCATTTTTTTACTTAAGTAAATCTGACATCTGAAAATCTAGATTTCCACAAGGAAATATTGGACAGTTTTTACTCCTTGGATTATGGTGCTTTAAAAAAAATTCATTATATATTATTTTTGGGAAACATGTCTGCCTAGTAAGGTGAGATAATGCTTAATGGTCTCTAGCCAAGCCAGCAATTTCACAATGTAGTTTATTGAAAATTTCACAAATAATTGTATTTTTATTTTGGGTCCTGAAAAGACATAATGAGGAGTTTCAGCTGTCTTTTTTGTTTTGTTTGCAGTACTTAGGGGTTGAACCCAGGGCCTTGCACATACTTTGCAAGTGCTCTAGCACTGGCCTGCACTCCCAGCCCACTTTTTAGTTTTTATTTTGAGTCAGGGTCTCACTAAGTTATGCAGTTTACCTCGAACTTTCGATCGTCCTGCCTCCATCTCCCAAGTCACTGGAATTACAGGTGTGCACCACCACACTCAGCAAGAAGTGTCAGCCATTTATAGAAGTACAGTGAATGACATAATCTCCGTACACATCACCTACTTTTAGCATTAGTCAGCTTATGGCCACTGTTTCACCTGTGTTGTTTCACCTGTGTTTCTGCCCACTTTCCCCCATCTCCCACCATCCGTTATTTTCAGTCAAATCCCAGACATTATAGAGTTTCAAGACAATATTTCTTTGAGGGCTGTTCCTGATAAGTGAATCCTCTTTTCATCTAAGTGGCATTTGGGAATTGACCATTGTGGCAGAACAGGTTAGATTTATTACTGTCTAAGAACCTAAAAAGCATTAATATTCTCTCTTGCAGTCAAAGACACCAGCTTTGGTATTTGAATATATCAATAATACAGATTTTAAGGTGCGTATACTTTTTCTTTCTGGCATGGGGTTGATGGAGGGTGGGGAAGTGGTGATGAGCATTGGAACCCTGGGTTACAGGGAGGCCAGGGTTGTCATTGGTGAGATCAGGAAATAACAACTTGAGTTCCTTATAATGTGACCACAAGGGGCAAAAGGCATTTGGGGTTCTTGCATTTGGTGAAGTTCCTTGTCACTTTGCCTTGTTTACTTGGGGAGCAGCTGCTTGCTGGGTCTAAGCTTGTGCTTCATCTGTACCTCACCTGTAATCCCAGCAGCTTGGGAGGTGGAGGCAGGAGCATCGCAAGTTCAGTTTTAGATAACGTGATTTTAGGTGGATGTTAACTCTGCTTTTCATAAGGAATCTTACATTGCTGATGGGAAGGGGTGAACTGATAATGGGGCTCTTGGGAAAGAGATGGCATACTGGATTGGAGCTGCCGTGTAATGTGTGTGTGTTCATGTACACCATGAACACAGCAGATGATACCAGAAGCCTAGTCGAAAGTTGTTGCTTTAGAGAAGCCATATCCTGGAGTATTTGTGTTTTCTTCTTATAGTGTATATTTGTCTTTGAGGTGTTCTTTTAGAAGCATAGGGTTAAATTGTTTTCATGAAATTGTTTTTATTGTTCAGACACTGAAAGCTTACCTTCTGATAAGGTTTTGGGAGTTAGGCATGCTAGTAGAAATCCTTTTTCAGAGCACAAATTGAAAGCCAGTATAAAAGCCAAAATAGTAGTTTAGCCTTTCAGGGGCATTAAAGGACTTTTAGGTACTTATAAGTCCCTGGCAGTGAATCAGACACTTGTGGTTTTGTTGAAAGAGAAGCCAGAGACAAAACCAAATCAGTGATTAAAGATGCTGGTATCAGGAGTCATGCTTTGGGGGAAAATAGGACTACCTTTCCTCACATTTAACTTTTCTTGGGTAATCACTCTAAAGTTAGTGAAAAATAAGCAAAAAGGGATATTTTCACTTTCTTTTCTGGGTTGGTTGTTTGTTTGTTTCGATACTGGGGGTTGAACCCAGGGCCTCCCGCTTGCATGCTTTGCAAGTGCTGGACCACTGAACTGCCGCCTCCAGCCCTTTTAACTTTTTGAGACAGGGTTTTACTATTACACAGACTGCCTCTGGACTCAAACTTGCAATCCTCCTGCCTCTGCCTCCCGAGTTGCTGGGATTATAGGCATGCGCCACAGCACCCAGCTGGATATTTTCACTTTCAAAAGATACAAAACATTTGTATATAGTATAGCATTTCCCATATATAACAGGTATTCTTGTTAACAGGACTCCTTACAGGTGATACCAGGAGTGAACTGTAGGAAGTGGGATGTCTGTTTTTTCATTAAGTACCATAGCAGTGCTTAGCCAGTAGAGCACCGTGCTGTGTAGTCAGTCTTGTGAGTCACCTAGGTTTACCGAGGTGTTCATGAGTGGGACTGTCATGCATGTCTCACAGAACTGGGCATCAAACATTTTCCTAATGCAGAAGTTTCAGAGTTTAAATGGAACATCATAGTATAGCTTGCTAAGTTTTAGATATCTGTGCCTCGTTGAGTTTCTACCAATTGCATAGACACAAATGAAAAATTTCACTTTAGGGCCGGGCGTGGTGGTGCACGCCTGTAATCCCAGCGGCTCGGGAGGCGGAGGTGGGAGGATCGCAAGTTCCGAGACAGAGGCAGTCTGGGTAACTTAGCGAGACCCTGTCTCAAAAAAAGTAAAAAAAAATGGGCTGAGGTGCAGCTCAGTGGTCCAGCACTTGCAAAGCATGCAGGCATGAGGCCCTGGGTTCAACCCCCAGTACCACAAAAAAAAAAAAAAAAAAAATTCCCTTTAGCATTTTCTGTTTCTTTAAAGTGGCATCTGCCAGGTCGATAACACCGCTTGCTGTAGGTCGGCGGGCAGGAATTCTAATGCTTTGGGGAAAATGTATTTCCCTGGAATCCTAACCCTCAGAGGGGATGTCCTGAAGAAAACGTGCCCTCTCTAGTAGCTTTTTTTAATGGGATCCTGGAAATCAGTGTTTTTTGAGGCTTGCATATCTGAAAACATCTTTATCTTTCCAGTTTATACATTTACTCAAGTATAAAATTTTAGGTTATATCTCATAATTTCCTTGATTTTGAAGCGATTATCCTAATATTACCACAGAAATCATTCTCATTTCATCTTACATGATCATTTTTTTTTTCCTAGATGCTTTTAGGGTTTTCTCTTCATTCTCAGTCTTCTGAAATTTCACAATGTTGTGCCTTCCTGTGGGCCCTTTCATCTTTTGTTCTAGATGCTTGCTGGGCTTTTTCAATCTGAAAACTCCTGTTCTTCCATTTTGGGACAGGATTTTTAATGGTCTTTGATCTCCCCCACCCGTCCATCCTTTTTGTTCTCACTTTCTAGAACTCATTCAGATGTTAAGTTTCGTATCTTAGAAGTCCATGTTAGTCTCTGTACTTTTAAAAATAGTGTCCTGCTCTTTTATGCTTTATGTAATAGCTCTGATTTTCTCACTGAGAATATTGTATTTTCTCCCTTCAGGCCTTTTCTGTGTTTTTCTTCCAGTTTTCTTTGTGTTTGTGTTTGTTTGTCTCTGTGATAATTGTCTGAAATGTCATGGCTCTTGACTGCTCCCATTTTGGAGTAATACTCTGGAGGATGGTCAGTGCCTGTCTTGAGGACCCCTCCTGTCTCAAGGACCCTCGCGTGGCTGCTGGCACCTTAATGGTCTCCAGTTGAGAGAGATGGGGGTCTTACACAGACTGTCACTTAATTTTCTGGTTTTCAGTATAGTGGTTTAAACCCATTTTCTGTTTTCAGCTTACTGTTTACTCTCTTTTATGTGTATCTGTGATCACCCATCCCTGGGCCTTTCTGTAGTTCTTCAGTTTGAAGCTGTGTGCTCCTGGACCCCCTACACTGGTCACAGGATTTTTAGCTTTTTTTGGTCTGCTGAGTAAACTGGACATATTTTCTGCCTTCAAAGTGTCGTCTTTCCCACTGTCTTAGTTCGTGAGAGTCCATCCCTCCTGGCCTCTTACTGTTATTTAAGAGGAGCTTCAGATAGGAGCAGAGGGGTTTGATCGGCCACATTTAAGTGGAGGTCTCCTTTGAACGTCCAAGGCATGGTGTTTTAGTCAGCCCAAAAGATCTTTAATGTCAGATAGTACATGGGTATTTGGGAAAAACAAATAATGGCAGGAAAATTATCTTCTTTTCTAGATAGTATGGCAGGCCACAGACAGGGCAAACAGTTGGGTTAAGGTCCTGCTATCCTTGCAGATTTTTATTTTGCCCTTTGTCTATCTTACTAGGAAAGTTTCTTTTTCATCTTTTTTCTTTTGGTGCAAAGTATAGTAATAACTGGTTTTAAGTGTTTGTGCCTTGGTTAATATCAGGATGGATCAATAGCAATGCAGCTGGGGTATAGCTTGGGGGAAGAGGGTTTGCCTGGCATGTGCAAGGCCCTGGCTTCTGTCCCCAGCACTGCAGAACAACAAAACAAAAGCAGTGACGTAGTGTGGAACCCATTCATTTAAGTAATTTTTATTGTCATAACTGATAATTTTGTTTTTTTGTTTGTGAGATAGACTCTTGTTATGTAGCTTACTCTGACTTAGAACTCACTGTGTAGTCCAGGCTCATTTCAAACTCAAGATCCTCCTGCCTTAGTCTCTCAAGTGTTGAGATTACAGGTGTGCACCACCACACCCAGCAAAAGAACTTATTTGTTTGCAGTGCTGGGAATTTGAACCTGGAACCTGTGCATGCTAGGCAAGCACTGTGCCACTAAGCTACATCTCTAGCCTTTGATAATCAACTGTGATTTATAATTTTTATAACTAGCTTCAAAAATTAAGTTGTATAGCTTTTCCTTGTTGTAGTCTTTGAAAGTATGCGAGGTGTGATCAAAGGATACGGTGAATATTTAAATAAAATTTATTACAGTAAAAGACAATTATAGAAGTCCTTTTTCATGAATGTGTTTAATTTCGTCCTTCATCATGTCAGTGCTCCATGTCACACTACATCTCATGGGGCAATTTCTAGCAAATAAAAACATTGCTGTGTATCCTCATCCACCTTATTCGCTGGATCTGGCATTGTGTGACTTCTGGCTCTTCCCCAGAGTCAAAATGACCATGAAAGGCAAACACTTTGAATCAATTCAGGACATCAAGGCAGCCATGATAGCACAACTAAAGACGTTCAGGAAAGAGGACTTCCTTCCAGAACTACTTCCCAAAGTGGCATGAATGATGAGACAAGTGTATTCAAAGCCAAGGGGAGAATTTTGAGGGGGGCTGATGACAATGTGTGTCTTACTGTGGTAATTCTTTTATAATTTATACATTCACCGTATTTCAAAATATACTCCGTATATAAGATAGGCAAATCTGGGTAGGTATCTGTTGGAGGTGGAAGGATTTGGAGTGTACATTCCTTTTTTATACCTATATAGCTGGGCATGTGGTGTACATCTATAATCTCAGCACTCAGGAGGCTGAGACAGGAACATCAGGAGTTTGAAGCCAGCCTGGGCTACATGGTGAGGCCCTGTCTCCAAAAAAAAAAAAAGAAAGAAAGAAAAGAAAATCTAGTTTCTAACTTGACTTTGAAGTGTTTCTGTAGCTTACCATGATCAAGGATATTTGAAATCACTACTGTGCTGTGCTGCATACTCAAGAGTAGGGTTAACATATTCTTGGTTAACCGTGGTTTGCTATTTTAATAAAATATGGAAACAACATATTTACAGGTTAAAAGTTTTTCCAGGTTCTCTCTCTCTTCTTGAGTGTTTAATATTTCTAAAGTTATTCCCTTTTATGTTGGTGTAAAGTGTTTGCCAGAGAGTTTAAATCCTAAGAGAATTCTAATACACCTGCAGTTATGCTTTCCTTTACATTTTAAACATTATCAGTGTCTTTACACCCCTTTAAAAAGTTTAAGTCAGTCTTATTGGAGATCTCTGGTTTCTTTAATCCTCTCAAAGAAGCAGCTTTAGAGTTTATTGCTTAGCTATTGTTTTGATACTTTTTCCATTTCTGCTCCTAGCTTTTTCTCCTTCCTCCTCCTTGGACTTCCACTTTTTTTTCTCCCTAACCTCTTGAAGTCAACTCATTTGGTTAGTCTCCGTATTTCTTTTTTTTCCCTGTACTTGGGGTTGAACCCAGGGCCTCGCACATACTTTGGCAAGTGCTCTACCATTAGGCTGCACCCCAACCCATTTTTTGTTTTTTATTTTTTTAAGTTTTTAAATAATTATAGTATTTTTTCCGGTAATGTTATTTTATTGATAGTTTTTAATGTACAACTTAATGGGCCTAATTATGACATATCCATGCATGTATTCATTATACATTACTCATGTCCACTTCCCCATGACCCCCAACATCTATCATATATGTACTTTCTGATTTTGCTATAAAGGCAACCTGTGTGCTGTTTCCTTTCTGTTCTCCTGTTACCTTTACTTCTTGCTCCCTCCCCCTTTTCTTTAGTCTGTTATCTTTCCCCTGCATAGGCCCCTTCTATTTTCATGACCTTTATGTTTTAATAATGAATATATATGAAGTCTAATGTCCACATATGAGAGAAAACCTGTGGTGTTCATCATTCTGGATCTGGCTTATTATGCTTAAAATGATCTCTAGTCCCATCCCTTTTCCAGCAAATCCCATAATTTTGTCCTCCTTTATGACTGAATAAAACTCCATGGTGTATATATACCACAATTTCTTTGTCCATTCATTTGTTGACAGACACCTAGACTGATTCCTTATCTTTGCTATTGTGAATAATGCCACAATAAACATGGATGAACAGTTATTTCTGTGGTATGTTGACTTAAATTCCTTTGGATATATAGCCAGGAGTGGGATAGCTGGGTATATGGTAGTTCTATTTTAGTGTTTTGAGGAACCTCCGAGCTGATTTCCATAGCGGCTGTACCAATCTGCATTCCCACCAGCAGGGTTGTACAGTTCTTTCTCCCCACATCCTCGCCAGCATCTGTTGTTGTTTGTTTTGTTGATGCTAGCCATTCTTACTGAGGTGAGATGGTATTTCAATGTAGTTTTGATTTCCATTTTCTGATGGCTAACGATGTTGAACATTTTTTCATATGGTTGTTGGCCATTTGTATTTCTTCTCTTGAGAAGTCTGTTCAATTCTTTTGCCCATTTTTTGTTATTTTTGATATATTACTCTTGGTTAATATTTTGAGCTCTTTATATAGTCTAGGTGTTACTTCCCTGTCTGATGTATAACTTGCAAAGGTTTTTTTCCCATTCTGTAGGCTGTCTGTTCACTTGGATAATTGTCCTTTGATGTGCAAAAGCTTTTTAATGCAATCCCATTTGTCTGTTCTTGGAATTTTCTGTGTTTCCTACTCAGAAAGTCCTTGCCTATGCCTATATCTTGAATTGTTTTCATCTAGCAGTTTCAAAGTTCCAGGTTTTACATTAAGGTTTTTGATCCATTTTGAACTGAATTTTGTACAGGTGAGAAAGAGAGATGTAGTTTCAGTCTTACAAAAGGCTATCCAGTTCTCCCAGCACCATTTGTTGAAGAGGATATCTTTTCTCCAATTTATATTTTTTGGCACCTTTGTCAAATATCAGGTGACCGTAGCTACATGGGCTTATTTCTGGATCCTCTCTTCTGTTCCATTGGTCTACATGTCTTTTTCTGCCAGTACCATGCAGTTTTTGTTACTGTAGCTTTATAGTATAATTTGAAGTCAAGAATCGTGATGCCCCGATTGTTCTTCCTGCTCAGGATTGCTTTAGCAATTTGGAGTCTTTTGTGCTTCCATATGAATTTTAGGATTTTCTGCTTCTGTCAAGAATGTCACTAGGATTTCGATGGGGATTACATTAAATCTGTAGATTGCTCTCGGTAATATAGCCATTTTCACAATATTTGTTCTTCCAACCCATGAGCATGGGAAATCTTTCTACCTTCTCGTGTCATTTTCACATTTTTTCTTTGGTACTTTAAAGTTTTTATCATAGAGGTCTTTCACCTTCTTGGTTAGGTATTTTATTTGTTTTGAAGCTATTAGGAATGGGATTGTTTTCCTGGTTTCTTTTCTCTACCTGGTTGTTGGTGTTATGAATAAAAAAACGCTGATTTTTGTATGTTAATTTTATATCCTGCTATTTTGCTGAAAGTGTTTATCAGCTCTTAAGAATTTTCTAGTGGACGGCTGGGCATGGTGGCGCCCGCCTATAATCCCAGCGGCTTGGGAGGCAGAGGCAGGAGGATCGCAAGTTCGAGACCAGAGGAAATCTGCAAAACTTAGCGAGACCCTGTCTCAAAAAAATTAAAAAAAAAAAAAAAAAGTGGGGGGAGCTGAGGGCACAGCTCAGTGGTCTAGCACTTGCAAAGCATGCAGGCATGAGGCCCTGGGTTCAACCCCCAGTACCACACACATACACACAGTTTTCTAGTGGAGTCTTTGCCATCTTTTAAGTATAGGATCATCTGCAAACAGGGATAATTTGACTTCTTCCTTTCCTATTTGGATCCCTTTTATTCCTTTCTCTTTTTGCTGTGGCTAATAGTTCAGTTACTACGTTGAATAGCAGTGGAGACAGTGGACACCATTGTCTCATTCCTGATTTTAGGGGAAATACTTTCAGTTTTTCCCCATTTAGTGTGATGTTGGCTGTAGGTTTTTCATATATTGCCTTTATTGTGTTGAGGTATGTCCTTTCAGTTCCTACTTTCCTGAAGGCTTTTATTTAAGTCCTTTCCTGCATCTATTGATAGGATCATGTGATTTTTGTTTGAGTCTGTTTATATGCTGTATTACATTTTTCGGCTTGTGTATGTTGAACCAGCCTTGCATCTCTGGAATGAAACCAACTTGATGGGAGTGTATGATCTTTTTAATGTGTTGTTGAAGTCGATTTGCAAGTGTTTTATTAAGGATTTTTTCGTGTAGCATCATCAGGGAAATTGGTCTGTAGTTTTCCTTTTTTGATGTATCCTTATCTGGTTTTGCTATCAGGTTAAGACTGGCTTCATAGAATGAGTGTGGTGTTGTTCTTTCCATTTGTATTTTATGGAATAGCTTGAGAAGTGTTGGTGTTAATTTCTTCTTTAAGGTCTTGTAGAATTAAGCAGTGAGTCCATTTGGTCCTGGGCTTTTCTTTGTTAGGAGACTCTATTACTGCTTCCATCTTGCTGCTCATTCTAGGTCTGTTTAAGTTGTTTATATCTTCTTGGCTTAATTTGGTGTGTCAGATGTGTCTAGGAATTTATCCATCTCATTTGAGTTTTCCAGTTTTTCAGAATATAATTTTTCAGAGTATTCCCTAATGATTCTCTGGATTTCATTGGTATCTCTTGTAATGCTCCCTTTATCATGTCTAATTTTCTTAATTTGAGTTTTCTCTCTTTTCCTTTAGTTAGTTTGGCTTAGGGTTTGTTGATCTTATTTATCATTTCAAAGAACCAGCCCTTTGTTTCATAAAATCTTTTTATTGTTCTTTTCGTCTCTATTTCATTAATTTCTACTCTGATCTTTATTATTTCTTTCTACTGGTTTTGGGTTTTGTTTGATATTCTTTCTCTAAGAGCTTGAAGTACATCATTAAGTAATTTATTTTAGCCCTCTCTGACTTTTTAATGTAGGTACTCACAACTATAAACTTCCTCTTAGAATTGCGTTTGCTGTATCCCAAAGGTTCTGGTGGGCTGTGTTTTTCATTTTCATTTGATTCTAAGAATATTTTAATTTCCTCTCTAGTTTCTTCAAGTACATACTCGTCATTTAAGAATGTTTTGTTCATTCTCCATATAGTTGTATAACTTCTATAATTTCTCTTCCTGCTCATTTCTAGTTTTATTCCATTATGGTCTGATAAGATATACAAAATTACTTAGACTTTTCTTATTTGTTAGGGCTTGATTTATGGCCTAAAATGCAATCTGTTTTAGAGAAAGTTCCATATGGGGGCTGCCAAGAAGAATGATTTTTCTGTAGTTTTTGGGTGGAATATTCTGTATGTGTCTGTTAAGTCTATTTGTTCTATTGTCCTTAACTCTGAAGTTTCCTTGTTGATTTTTTTTGTCTTATCAATGAGAGTGGAGTATTGAAGTCACTCACTATTATTGTATCCAGACCTCTCTGTCCCTTTAAGTCCAGGGATGGTTTTCTTAAAGAAGTTGGCCCATTTTTAATTTTTGAGTCAGGGTCTCGCTAAGTTATATAGGATGCCTCTGGCCTCTTAACTTGAGATTCTCCTGTCTCTGCCTTCTGAGTCACTGGGATTATAGCCACCATGTCCAGCTTATTTCTATATTTTCTGATAGATTATGTTGTTAGGTGCTGTTGAGTTGAGTACAACTTATTGTGATCCTGTGAACACAAAACATAACACTCCCCTGACTCTTTGCCAGCCATATGATCTTTTTTATGTTTAAGCCCATTGTTACAGCCACTATGTGAATCCATCTAGTTAAGGGTCTTCCTTTTTTTCATTGACCCGCCACTCTACCAAACATGATGTATTTCTCCAGGGATTGGTCTCTCTTGACATGTGCTTAAGTCTCTCCCACTAAGTCTACACCATTTTAGCTGCATTCCATAGTTGTAGAACTTATTTCTAGATAGTTTGCAAATTAGAAATGCAAATTCCAAACTTATGGATTAGGATTTTCCTCTCCAAAAAAATTTTTTTTTTTTTAAGAAATTTTTAATGTACATCATTGACATGCTTTTCGTTGTGACAGTTTTATAGGTTACCCCTTATCCTCCTCTATGTTTCCCCCCTCCCCCCCTCCAAATTTTTCACTTGGAAAAATTTTAAACCTACTGAAAATTGTACAATCAGTACCCACAAATCCTTCACCTAGATTTACCACTTGTTAATGTTTTGCCACATCTGCAGCTTTTTCTTTGTCCCCGTCCCCATCTCTGTCATATTGCTAGGCCATCTTAAAATAAGTTGCAGACATCATCATGATACTTTACTCTTGAAGTTACAACACACTCTTGAGCTCAGAAATGTCTCTTAAGAGATTTAAAAAAAGGTTACTATGGAGACATGCTTCTCAGTTTTCTAGGCCTTTGGAGCATGAAATCAAGTGAATATACATTCTAAGTAAAATACATCCTGTGCATGGACATTCTGAAGATTGATAAGACACTCTGAATGGGCTCTATCGTAAGAAAGTGGTCGATCCCCATCGATAACCTGGAGGCTTTCTGTATTGATGACATAGCAGTAGACCTGACCTACTCCTCAGAGACCTTGTCAGATCTGTTAGAGTTTGAGTTCATAGACAAAGAGTTTCCTGAACCAGGGGGAACAAATATAATTATAGGTCATTAACATTTTGTCATTTCCTTGTTAGACTTGAAGAAAATAGTGACATTATGAGGTGATTTGTTGTAACTTCTATCTACTTGATTAAAAGATTTGTTATAGTGCCTTAAATTTCTAAAAATATTGACGTTGGTTTTGTTCCGGATCTTGGGGTTACATATTAGCAGTAGTTAAGCTGGTGACTAATAAACACTCCTTTCACTTTCACTTTGTACCTTTCTCCCTCTATTTCTTCTTCTCCCCTATCCCCAGCCCCTGGGGAGCTCTGGAATTTCTGGACTGAGCGGTGTGTGTGAGGAGCGTGCACATTCTGTGTGGTAGGTCAGAGTTCATAAAGCGTGGCGTTCTCATGAGCGGCAGTTGTTGAGGATGGGGCTGTGTGATCTGGGTGGTGTGATGCGCAACACTCCTACCCCCGTGTCTGAGGAGCCCTGTGTGCGCATGTGACAGGCGTCAGTGAGGCCCACTGGGGCCACTGCGTGGGTATCTTTAACTTTGGGCCCAGGAGGCCCTGAGCCTGGTGATCAAGTTGCACTGTCCATCATTTTCCTCAGATATTTTGGGTTTTATTCAAAGCCCCAAGAAATGTCCACCTCTGGCCCTTTAGAGTAGTCCTGTAGTAGATCTGATTTCTAGGGAAAGGCCACCGTGTTTGAGGCTTGGCAGCTGAACAGGGACCCGTATGTTGTCTCTTCCTCACCACCTTCATCATCTTTAGGGACGCATAGGCTTCTTTTGGTTTTGATGAGTCACTTTATGCAAATGTGAGCAAAGTTCATATCCTCCTAACATTTCGCTGTTAGTTGGTTAATAATATTCTCCACATAGCTGGAGGGGAAGCGTGGTTCTTGTGAAGTTGCCCTTTCTGATTTGTCATGGACTCTTAGATTTCTGGGAAGACAGATTCTGTTTTGTTCCACTGACTGGTGAGCACCATAAAAACAACATGTTGCAGGCAGAAGACCTCCTACCTGATGTGAAGTACTCAGCAGATGCTGCTGTGCCGCGTGAGGACTTACAGCCTGCTTGGAGTGAGCCACGTGGAGAAAGCGTGCAGTACCCAGTTGTACAGTGAACTGGTCCATGCTTAGGGGTCGGGAGAGATCAGAGATCTTGAATCACCAAACTGGTGGCCACCACCAGCTGCAGTTCCTGTTTTCCCTGTCGCATGTATGGCTGGATATGCAGAGGATGTTGGCAGTGGACTCTAGAGTGAAGTGGCCTTTTGTTTACAACAGAGAGAGATGGTAACTCTAGGGACATTGCTGTTCTCAGTGTCTTGTGAGCACCTGAGGTGGAGAGCAGATGGCCTGGGGTCTCAGAGAAGGGAGAGACCACCATCCATACTATGGGTGGGATGTAGGAGGGAGGAGTAGAGGAGCAGACACAGGCTTGGTGTGGTCAGAGAGGGTAACTCCTGGGGGCTGCAGTGGACCTCAGACCTACAGAAGTCAGAGGATGCCAAGCCTGAATTTGAGGCCCAGGAGGTTAAATGTTCCAGATGTAGTTTGGTCTCCCCCAGCCCAGAGCTCCTGCAAAGGGAAGGTGAACAGCAGCCAGACATCCAGGACTTTGTAGTGTACTGAGTCCAAGCACTCCTGCACAGGTGGTATCTTTTGTTCTCAGTAAAATTGGTACTAGTTAGAATAACTAGAAATGCTATGTTAGTAGTCCAAGGACATTTATTTTCATACCTTAGGCTATTTACAAATATGTGTAGAATAGATAGCATGTGGTAGGAGAGGAGAGCCTTGCCCAGATGATGTCCAAATAAAATTGCCCATACTGGTTTTCTGGAAATAAAATATTCCAGCCCTCTTAGGGTTAGAGAATTTGATCTTTTCTCTTTCACAAGCTATTTAGTGACTTGACGTTCAGTATAGCAGAGCTTCTGCAAGTGATCTCCTTAACACCCAAGATGGTATCTTAAGCCTGCTTTCAGCTGTCAGTTTGTGGCCCGGTGGCTGCTAGGAAGCCTGCTGTGCAGAGCAGAGCTGGGAGAAGAGAAAGCCTGGAGTCTGGTTGTTAGGGAGCCAAAGCTCTCCTGAGCAAAAATGGTGGCTTATATGTGCCACTGTGCTTGAATGCAGTTCATGCCCAACCAGGGTCAGCCACCATCACGGGAGCAGCTTCAGGATACTGCAGTGTATGGGCCTGTGTGTTTCAATATCCTGCGTGCCCTCATCCCGTGGTCCTCTGTAGTTGATGAAGCTGTCTACTCATGCTAAGCTGGAAGGGCAAGTTACTCTTCCCTAAACAGGGACAATGCGGCCCATCCTCAACATATACATGAAACCACTTTTTATTAGGTTCTCTGTTATTTTGCAGATCCAAAAATATGGGTGTTTTACCCAGACACATCCTATGCACTGTCCTATGCTTCCTGGAGATTCCCTGTACTGCTAGAGTTGTTAGAAGAATAGAAGTTTAATAAAGGTGTTTAATTAATTTGTAGAAAGTGCTGCCTAGATTGATGGGGAAAGAGATTTACTTGGAATTGATTGGATATCAATGGCAGTAGCATAATGTCTGACCAGGGGTTTATGATGCTTTCAGTGAATCTCATACTCTAACTCTTAGAAGTTGAAATTTCTTTAAAACTCCCAATTGGTGGGTCTCTGGATCATCACTAATGAAAGTTTCCATCTGTGTGTCAATGTGGCCTGTGACCATTTGGGGCACCCCTGTCCTTTTGTTTTCAAAGCCTTACTCTGTCACTCCTTTTTTCTTACCTCCAAAATGGCAGTTACTGCCTGTGAGACCTTCTTTTTTTCCAACCTGAAATTGGCTTATGTGGAGCAGAGGACATAGATTTTTGGAAAGTGTCTTGCCATCTTCAGATGCCACAACACCTCATCTTCCTCGTGTTTCTTCCACATACAGCCTGATTGTCGTAATGTCACACAACATCCACCGGCAGAGTTCAGAGCTCTGCTGCCTTCTCAGAATTCCATTTTCTAGCTGCAGAGGGGCTAGTTAGATGGGCAGGAAGACTGTGAGGACAGTTGGACAAGTCAGACTTCACAAGTGTAATTATGCTTGTCAGAATCATGGAGCATTAAATAGTGATGCAAGCTGGCTTAAATGTGTTCCTCCCCTGGAATTCCTTCCTCTTTTTTTTTTTTTTTTTTCCCCTTCTCTTTTCTGAAGATTGAAAGGCTGGGCTCTGAATCTCTACCATGTATTCCAGATCAGGTAGTAAAAGTCACAGGTTCTTTAGTAACCTAAACACTAAGTAAGTTTATGAAGAATCACCAGCAATTGGGGTAACAAGATGCAATGAGATAAATTAACTTTGTTTTCTGAACTCTGTTTCAGCAACTCTACCAGATCCTGACAGACTTTGATATCCGGTTTTATATGTATGAACTACTTAAAGTAAGTAGCATTTATAAACAGTGAATTTTTTTTAGGTTCATTAATTAAAGGAGAAGTTTTTGAAAGGACAAAGAGAACTTGATTGGAGTATTTTTTGGATACCCAAAGGATTTACTCAGGCTTAATTTACGTTGAGGCTTCTATCATGGGACCTCACATAGAAATCTCCAGTGGACCAAGACAAGGGGTACAGGGTCATTATATCATGGCTCTTAGTGGCTCTTGCATTTTCTTGTTGCTAGTTACTTATTACTGTTAGTTTTCTCTGCATAACAAATTTTCCCAGACTTAATGACATCTTAAAAAATGATGTATCGCTGGGTATGGTGGCACATACCTGTAATCCCAGCAACTTGTGAGATGGAGGCAGGAGGCAGGTTCAAAGCCAGAGGTAGACTGGATAATTTAGCAAGTCCCAGTCTCAAAAAGTAAAATATGGGCTGAGGGTGCAGCTCAATGATTGAGCTCTTAGAAATCATGTGTGAGGCTCTGGTTTAAGCATCCAGTACGTGGGGAGGGGGGCTGGCGGGGGAAATGTATCTTCTCTCATAATTCCATGAGTTACATGGGTGATTCTTTACGTCTGAGTTAACTTGCCTGGGTTGGGATAGTCTCAGATGGTCTGGTTCGCATACCTGGGACCTGAGGTGGGGCAGCTAGGATAGCTGAGGACCTGTCCTTCTGGATGTTGATCTAGGCTGCTTCCCATGGTGGTCTCTGGGCTCCTAGTAGCAAGAGAGGGACAAACCTTAGTGTGTAGGCACTTTTCAACCCTCTGCCTTGTACCGTGTTTGCTAACATCCTATTGGCCGAAACAAATCATGTGGCCAGCTTTGGCAGGGTTTTGTTTTTGTTTTCATTTTTTGTTTTTCGGGTTTTTTGTTTTGTTTTGGGGTTTTTTTGGTGGTACTAGGGGGCTGAACCCAGGGCCTCACAGACTTGCAAGTGCTCTGCCACTGAGCTGCACCTCCAGCCCCTTTTTTTATTTTTTAAATTGAGACAGGGTCTTGCTAAATTATGCAGGCAGGCTCTGTCCTCTAACCTGCATCCTCCTGCCTCTGTCTCCTGAGTTGCTGGGATTACAGGCATGCGCCACAGCGCCTGACTCAGCCCTGGCTTTCAGGAGTAGAGAAACAATCAGCACTTCCTGATGCGAAAGTAACACTCCAGAGGGATGTGTATGGGAAGGGTGGACATTTGCAGCCCCCTTTTTCCTTTTCCAGTACCCAGGGCCTTGCACATAGCATGCAATGTTCTATCAGTGAGCTGCATTCCCAGCCACACCCTCACTTCTAAAAAACAAATTTGAGTCAAGGTCTCACTAAGTTGCTCAGGTTGCCTGTGGTATCAAACTTGTAATCCTCCGGCCTCATCCTCCTGAGGAGCTGGGATCATAGGCACGTACCACCGCTTCCAGTGCAGCCATCTTTTTTAAAAAATATTTTTATTTCTTGCAGTACTGGGGGCTTGAACCCGGGGCCTTGCACCTGCTAGGCAGATGCTGCACCATCGAGCTGCACCACTAGCCTCCCTTTTCTATTTATTTTTTATTTTGAGACAGGATCTCGCTAAATTGCACAGGCTGCCCCAGGCCTCGAACTTGTGGTCTTCCTGCTTTCGCCTCCCGAGTTGCTGAGGATGTGCGCCACAACGCCTAGTGCAGCCATCTTTTTTCTCGCCATCTGTCAACATCCACTGCTTGTGTGAGACTACCTACCCTTCCCTTCTAGCCCTGACTAGTTAATGCAGAGAGGTGATGACTGGACCTTCTAAGTGACTTACTAATCCCAAGCACTATGAAATTTTGAAGCATTAATGATTGATAGAGGCATGCTTTTTTCTAGTTTGTCTAGGTAAATACTTATGTAAAGAATTCTAAAAAGATTTCTAAAATGGTATAAACAAATTTTTCTAGCTTTCTAGGGTCATGAATCACTAAGAACCTGATAAGAGCTATGAATTCCCTCCAAAAGTGCATTAGATTAAATATACAGTATTGCATAAAGTTTTAGAGGGGCTTTGGATCTCAACTTAAGAACCTCTGAAATAAGATACATATGACGAAGGTTTTCTTTACTGAAGAAAATTGCCAGGATGAGGTTTTGATGGGACTGGGAAGAGTTGAACTTGAACAAAATGCCAGGTTGCACCAAGGCTGGACTTATGGGAATGGGAGTTGGAAAAGTTAGCTCCATGAAATGATTGTTTTTGCTTATCACTTGCATAAACCACCTGTCATTAGAGAAAGCCAACGTAGTGGACTTAAGAAGAGTTCACCCGTATGTCTACTGGGTCGTCTTTTTAAAAGTCAGTGAGAATTGAGAAGTAGAGCTTGATTGATTCCACCTTTCTGCAAGGCCTCTCCAGACCAGAATCGAAACCTAGTGGGGATGAGGTTTACAGTGTCATCTGTGAACTGTCAGGCTAGCCCTTCCCTGTACGTCTTCCCAGGAAGCCCAGTGCCTCCTCTCCCTGAGAGCTACACTTCCCCTCTCACAGGGACTATTTGAAGACCAGTATTGAGATATTGCAGTGTCTGGCTGGCACCAGCTAGCTAAAGTGTTAGAGCCTTTTGTCCTCGTATCAGGTAAAGACTTCGCAGTGACACAGGTTTTCACAGGCTGGTCAGTCAGGTGTCACTCAAGCCGTATGTCCATCGTGCGTTTTGGAGGTGGCAGGAGGCAATAAGGGCATATTTCTCTCCACTAATGAGCCATGGAATCCCAGATGAAACTTGAAAAATGCCTTTCTTGCTTAATGGTCAGAAACCAGATTTTAAAACTGAAATAATTCCCCAAGGAATTTAAAAGCATGTCAGTAACTCCACAGGGAGTCTGACTAGGGAACGCCGCACAGGAATTAATTACCTTATATTATTTGTTCAACCTTTGCTTTCATCAGGAATTTTTCACATCCTGGATATTGTGGTCCTGATTAGTTTCTTTCTTTGGTAGACTAAGCCAAATAGCAGAATCAACACTGCTGAGTTTTCTCTTTAGGGAAAAAAATAGGAGTGGGGAAGAGGAAATATTTAACTTCATTGAAAATGTGGAAGAAACTGAGGCTGAGAGCTCCGCATGACTGCACAGTGGCTCCCTGAGGCCTTGTGGGAGTCTCAGCCAGTTCAGATTCAGGGAGGGGTACCCTCGTGGCCCCTGGTTTCATAAGGTGCTGTCACTAGGACACTTTGGAATCTTGCTAGAACTGTTGTAAAACAAAGGGAAAAAAATAAGTTGAAGTAGAATGTAAGTGAAGTGAAGAAATCCTGAGTATACATAATTTTAGATTTTACGAATGTAAAATCTTCGCCCAGATGTCATAGAACTGTGCTATACCACATAGTAGCTGTGGTCCACAGGTGCTGTGTAAATTAAATGAAGTTCTTCGGTCACACTAGTCACATTCCAAGTGTTCAGTGGCCTCATGGCGTCAGACAGAGCTGTAGAGAATCTGCGAACATCCCAGGGGGTTGTCTTACGCACCTTCCCTTCCGTATTCCCTCCCACAGAGATTATAATCTTACCTCTGCTGCCCTAGTTTAGTATCACCTATTCTTTCTTGATCTTCAAATATAAAGCATTGTATATCGTATACTCTTATGTCTGGGAAAAACAAAATTTGGTACAAACCACAGGAGTGTATTCCTTGAGTGTGGTCCTAAGGGTTGTGTTTTGGGGTGCTGGTTCTAGGGATTGTTCTGGTTTGTTTATTCTTCCAGTGCAAAATGCCTAGTAAATTGTCCTTCCTGGTCTTGTTCAATGTTTCTCAACCAGGTCTAGTTTGCCCCCCAGGAGACAATTGGCAGTACCCAGAACCAGGTTTGATTGTTAGAACTGGAGGGGTGCTAACATGGCATTTGGTAGGTACAGGCCAGGGAGCCTGCTAAACATCCTCCAGCGCACAGGCCTGCTTCCCACAACAAAGAATTTATCTGGCCCAAAATGTCACCAATGCTGAGGTTATGAAAAATCCCGTGGGAAGCTCCACCAAGAACACTCAGTGCTGAGCATATGTTTATGGGCAGCTGTTGTCATTGGTCGAGGAGTGTGTCACTGGCTCAGGTAGCCTTCAAGTGCTTATTAAGAAAAGCCAAATGTCTTATGAAAATAATCCATTGTGATGGGGAAGGGAGAGTTAATAGCAAATTTTTGTATTAAAAAAAAAAAACTGACTCAAATAAAAATGAAAATTTGAACTGGTATGTCTCCAAAGGCACATAAAAAGATGCTGAACTTCTTCACTGCTAGGGAAATAGAACTCAAAAACACAGTGAGATACGCCTTCACACCCATTGCTGTTGTTGTTGGGTGCCGTTGAGTCAAATCTGACTCATAATGACCCTCATAGGGTTTTCCATGGCTTATTTTTTCAGGATTGCTTTGGGAGTGGATTGCCACATCCTTCTCCCATTTTTGTGGTACTAGGGATTGAACCCGGGACCTCAGAGACTGCAGAGGAGTTCTCTACCAACTGAGC
Organism: Pedetes capensis; assembly: GCA_007922755.1. NCBI lineage: Eukaryota > Metazoa > Chordata > Mammalia > Rodentia > Pedetidae > Pedetes > Pedetes capensis. The sequence goes on along the minus strand of VMDO01014363.1, from coordinate 13,097 downwards.
TAAATCCCACCCCGTGCACAACCATTAAAATAGGTATAATCAGAAAAATGAACAGTGACAAATGTTGGCAAGAATATGGAGAAACTGAGTCAAGTGTGATGGTGCACACCTGTAATCCCAGCACTCAGGAGGCTGAGGCAAGAGGATCTCACGTCGGAGGCCAGCTTAGCCTAGATAGTAGGACCCTCTCTCAAAAACAAGGGAAAAAAATATATGGAGAAACTCAACTCTCCTGTTGCTTATGGGAATATAAAATGGTGTAACCACTTTGGAAAATAATTAGTTGGTCCTTTAAAAGGTAAATATAAATTTACAACTCAGTCCTTTTGCCCCTAGAAGTCTACCTAAAAGAAATGAAAGCATATGTCCCACAAAGACTTGTATATGAATGTTCATAGCTGCATTGTTCTTTTTTATTTTTATTTTTTTATTTTAAAGACAGGGTCTCACTAAGTTGCACAGGCTGCCTCTGGCCTTGAACTCATAATGCCACTGCTTCAGGCTTCTGAGTCAGTAGGATCACAGGTGTGCACCATGGCACCTGGCAGAATGTCCATAAACTAGCACATTCACAAAATCAATACTACTTAACAAGAAAAAAAAACAACATAGATTAATCTCAGAAGCATTATACTGAGTGAGAGAAGGTAGAAAAAGTACTATACCTATATGATGTCATTTTGTGAATGTCCAGAAAAGGGAAATGGGTAACAGCAGATCAGTGGTTGGAATAGTTGGAAATGGGGACTAATTGCAGGTAAGCCTAAGGGAAATTTGGGGGGTGATTGAAAAGTTCTAAAATGGATTGTGGTGATGGTCGCATAGCTTCCTAAATTTACTAAAATTGTTGACTTATAAACTTAAAATTTTTATCTTTGGTTCTATTACAGGAAATAGCTTTCTCCCTTAAAGTAATAATATAACAATTTTAAAAGGGCAGCTAGCCCAGGGATTGCACAAAAATGCAAATGCTTTATAATTTAGAATACCTATGTGGGTCATGTGTCTGGAAGACCAACCGTATTGAAAGCCGTGAATATCACTCTTCACATCCCTGGGGATTCTGGCATGTCATTCAAACCACTGTGTGAGGTGACTCTAGTGAGGTCCCAAAGTCTGCTTTATCGTCCCCTTTTCTAAAGAGGCTGGCAGCGTGACCCTCCATAGTCCCAGCCATAGTGTGCAGAGCGCTGAGGGCACCTTCCCAAGCATGTTTTTTTGTCTTTCCTTGCACACAGTCAGCTGCCCCTTGAGAGCCTGTGTTCCAGTCTGGATGTCACAGATGAATAATAAGAATGTGCTTGCATTGCGGGGTGGCCGAGGGTTGCTTACTTTTCTCTGTGCTTTCTTACTTAATAGGCTCTGGATTACTGCCACAGCAAGGGAATCATGCACAGGGATGTGAAACCTCACAATGTCATGATAGATCACCAACAAAAAAAGGTACCATTATAGTCAGGCAGCAGCAAGCCTTTGTTTGAAGGCACAGGGCAGACCTAAAGCTGTCCGTTCCATGTGGTTTCTGTAGACCGTGCCCTTCCATTTGTCAGGCTTATGTTACTAGAGCTATCTCTAGTCTCCAATGTTGGTTTCTACCTGGAAAGTGGGCCGGTGACCCTAACTGTAGTTACTGGTTTTATTTTGGTCTTGGTTTTCCAAAGGGCCTCAGAAAGAACCTCTACTGGGTGGTTTCTGCTTCACCTCTCAGTGACCCTCAGACCAATCTGCCCAGCCTTAAAAAGTACACTTGGATCCCATCTAATTTTGATACCCAACTCTGGTTGTCCCTGATTGATAAGAAAATGGATGTGCTAGTGTTAGGTTAATGACAAGTAAGAGCAGTACTTCAGTCCTGGAGTGGGGCATGTGTCCCCGACCCCTGGAGCTTATAGTGAGATCTATAGTGACAGGGAAATGTATCTTTAAAAAGATCAGGCTCTGTTGATCTGGAGAGAGGATAAACCAGGATGATTTAAATTAAAAAAAAAAAAAAAAATTCTCAGTGCTCTTCTCCAGAAATGACCTCTTTTGCAGTTGCTGAAAGTGTCATTTTTTTAAACTGGTGCACTTGCTCACAATTTTTGTGTGGCCAGGTAACTACTAAAAGGAAATGTGGTATGGCCTTGTCCTGGGCACAGGCATCTCGAAACACTCTTTTCACGAGTCTTATTCTGTCATATTTGTAGCTGCGACTGATAGACTGGGGCCTGGCAGAGTTCTACCATCCTGCTCAGGAATACAATGTTCGTGTAGCCTCAAGGTACTTCAAGGGACCAGAGCTCCTTGTGGACTATCAGGTGAACTTATTAGCGAATCTGCTCGGGGTAATTTTTATACTTCCTTAGCTTTTCCTGGCTTGCTGTTTAATCAGTTTGGATACCTTCAAAACCTAGTCATTATTCTACCTCAAAATGCTGATTGTAGATTTTTCCCACCTTTTTTAGGGGGCAGAGGTGGCTATTAATTCTAAAATGTCTGCAAGGCCAGATGAAAAGTAGAAACTCAGCTCAGTAAAATGGGTTTCTACCCCCTTGACCAACTGGTTGTCCTTAATTTCTTCAGATGTATGACTATAGCTTGGACATGTGGAGTTTGGGCTGTATGCTAGCGAGCATGATCTTTCGAAAGGAGCCCTTCTTCCATGGGCAGGACAATTATGACCAGGTGAGCGAATTCCATCTGGCAAATGCCAAGGAAATAGCATTCTTACTTAGATAGGAATATTCTCCATGAGTCATTAAATGTCCGTGTCTGCACATAAGCTTTTCTTTAAGGTAAAGATCTTCTCAGATTTTCGGTTTACAAGGTCCTCAGATATGCAGAGACGGGTAACGCTGTCTATGTCAAACTTGGAAAGAGAAGTCAGTTACCCCCTTATCTAGTAATACTAGATTCCAGTCATTAGATTGTGATGTTCCCATAATTGTTAACTCCTAGATTATTGTTTGGAAAATTTGCATTCACCTAAACCTCACGTCCTTGAGTCTCTTTGTCCTAGACCCAGATCTCTGTCTGTTCTCCAGACATTGAGGGATGTAACATCTTCTCATTCCAGGACCCAGCATCTCACAGGCTCCAGATGAGTTTTGTGCTCAGTGATTTGGTCAGTTTGTTTTGTATTTCAGCTTGTTCGCATTGCCAAGGTTCTGGGGACAGACGAGCTGTATGGGTATCTGAAGAAGTATCACATAGACCTAGATCCACACTTCAATGACATCCTGGGACAGTAAGTAAAAGAGAAAGAAGGCTTTGTCTCACCTCGTTTCACAAGTGGGAAGAGAAACGGAAATCACTTTCTTCCCCCTTTCTAATCATATCATAATTGAAGTATCCTCCTTTCTTTCTGTGTGTTTTCTTTAACTTCTTAAAATAGTGGATATAATTTACACATCTTGTAATCATTTTACCTCTCTGTGAAATAACCTGTTTATCAATATAAAGTGGAAAACAAGCTGGGCGTGATGGTCCATGCCTGTAATCCCAGCACTTGGGAGGCTTAGGCAGGAGAATTGCTATTTCAGGACACCCTGGAGTAGATCATGAAGCCCTGTCTCAAGGAAAAAAAAAGTGGAAAACAAAATCACAATGTTACAAGAAAAAGCTTTCTGGGTATAGCATGTGCTAATTTTAATGGCAAATCTTGGAAAGCTATGTTTTTTCTTTAAATAAGAAACAGTTTTGCCAGGCATGGTAGGACACACCTGTAATCCCAGGACTTGAGAGGGTGAGGCAGGAGAATCACAAGTGTGAGGCCAGGCTGAGCTGCACAGGGAGAACTTGTCTCAAACCCACCCAACCCTTCCCCCCCCAAAAAAGAAAGAAATTGATAGTTTTGTCTTATTTTCTGTAATGGGTTTTCTATAAGGTAACCAGTATTAAGATGTATTGAATGTTCAGGTACAGTGCGGAAGTGTTAAAAGTAAATGTTTAGTTAGCAGTTTTCAAACATTATTTTATGAAACCACCCTGTTTCTGAGGCCAATCTTCTAGATACATCTGCTAACCAGTAAAAATTAGTCTGTGCCGTGCCTCATTCAGAACTGATGAAAAGCCTGACACACACACACACACACACACACACAGAAAGGTTCCACCAATTCTAAACTAGGTGAGGGTGTTTTAACTAAATGTGCTTATCTAATCAAACTGCACTGTTCTGTCTCAGGATACCCTGGTGTCACTGTGGGAGTAGGGTGCGTAGGCAGAAGTACTTACCTCAACAGGTATGAGATTTAGCTGGCCAAGGCAGTCCAGTATTCTAAGGTTTTGTTGGCTTAGCCCTAACCAAATTTAGTCTCAGAATACTAATGCTTCACTTTTCTTTTCAGACATTCACGGAAGCGCTGGGAAAACTTTATCCATAGTGAGAATAGACACCTCGTCAGCCCTGAGGCCCTAGATCTTCTGGACAAACTTCTGCGATACGACCATCAACAGAGACTGACTGCCAAAGAGGCCATGGAACACCCATACTTCTGTGAGTCCGCAGGGACTGTTCTGAGGGATGTAATTTAGAAAAGGGAAAATCTTTGAGGCTAGTCATAAGAATTCTGGGTATTTAGATTGGATCATCCTAGGAATCTGGCTTGAAATATCATTCATTCCAGGTTGCTGAGAGGACTTTACAGGTCAGTTTCTTGATCCCCAAAGGCATTTACTTGTTCACAGGCTGTAGCTCCCTAGAGGCCAGGTTTTTGCCCACTCCCATCACCCTGGGCTGCAGATCTTGAGTGTCTACAATCTGTTTTCAAGTGCACTGTGTGGAAGATTTTGAGGGGAGATTATTTCTTCCCTCAAAAAACAAGCAGTTGGTTAAAGTAGTATGACTGCAGTGTTTTTCTAAAGAAGGCAACAAGTAAGAGGAATTGAGGGAAAGTGAGCCGTTGCAACCTCACTGGAGTCTAACCTAACCACTGACTTCTTACATCTCCCTCAGAAGCAAGTGTGTATTGAGTCTGTATGCTTGCGAGAGCTTCTGCACGCCTGTAGTTCTTCCCTCTGATAAAGTGTGCTTCAGACACACTTTCCTCATGCCATTAGCCACGAATGATGACTTAGTCCCTCCAGGGAGGAGACTGGAGAATAGAGAGGGTTAGTGACTAGGGACCTGGCTCAGTTCACTCTCTAATCGAGAGGGAAATGCTCATCCCTTACAGTTGATGTTGTTTGATCAATGACATCTTTTCCTCTGGAGCTTGACTAAATCCTTGCCTGAAGCATACATGCTTATGGCCTTGAACCCAAGGCTGGAAGCATGAGGAGACAGCACATTTAAAAGGTATTAACCTTCAGCTTTCTGGGCCCCAAGAAGGCAGATCTCCAGTGTCCTCTGTCCATTTTCTGCCACGGGAATGTGTTCTTACCTATCGAGGTAGACCACATTAAAAATACTGACATTCTGATAGGCTAAGGCAGGAGGATCTCAAGTTCCAGGCCAGCCTGAGCTATATTGTGAGACTCTGTCTCCTAAAACAAACAAACGAAAAAGAACACTGTTATTTATTATATGTAATTCATGATCTGACTTACTTTTTTGAATACACAACATACTTGAATTTTAAAAGTTTAAAATACTGTTGCTTAAAATTAAGAGGTTTCTGCTGGCTCTTTTTGTTCACCATTTTCTGAAGTGTTTATTATTGTTCATACTTGAAAGAAATTAGGGGTTAGATATGTTGGTATTCAGAGAATATAACCCGTGAAATGAGTTGGAATGTTGAACAGTGGGAAGTTAGGATTTCAGTGCCTCTCAGCAGTTGTGTCTGTGTTCTGAGAAAGTAGAAGTTGACTACAAGAACAATTCCCCTGTCTGGGAATGGTAGCACACACCTCTGATCCCATCTACTCTAGTGGCTGGAGCTGGAGGATCATAAGTTTGAGGCCAGTCTGGGTAACTTGCAGGCCCTGACTAAAAATGTAATTAGTATACAAAGGACTAGGAATGGACTGAGTGGTGGGGTGGGGCTGAGCAGTAGAGCACTTGCCTAGCATGCGTAAGGCCTTGTATTCAATCCCCAATACTGCAAAGGTTTAAAAAAAAAAAAAAAACAATTCTCCTGATCTTTTCTCAGTGTCTGGTTTTCAGCATACCTGAGTTCTGTGGCTTGGTCACCCTGTGTTGCCCTCCTGATGCTAGCCTGCCTGAGTCTGTCTCTTGTCAGAAGGGGTGGGTTTGCCACGGCATTCTCTGCTGCGCTCCCAGCCTTGGCGTGACTCCATCATACTTTCTTGCAGACCCCGTGGTGAAGGAGCAGTCCCAGCCTTGCGCAGAGAACGCTGTACTTTCCAGTGGTCTCACGGCAGCGCGATGAAGTCTGGAAAGCGACGGGTAATGCGGCATTGATGCTTGCCAATAAAACCAACCAACCAAACACAAACTTGAAGGAAACTACCGTGTGATAAAAAGAAATTCTAATCATTCCTTCTAAAGGCAAAGAAGAGTAAAGACCTAAAAGTCTGTCAAAAAGAAACTCCCCAGTACTAGTCTACAGGGAGCTGCCGCTGTGCAGCGTGACGATGCACGTAGTTCAGGATCTGAGGGGACTCTCCCTTTGGAATGCATGGGAGATGAGAAACTCGGAGTTGTTGTACACTTACCTGCGTTTAACAGGACACCACTGTTGAATTAACCCGTTCGGTCAACAAGCTCTGAATATCTGACTTCCTATCTATTCCACTGTGGTCTGGTTTCCTTTTGTGAGAATTCAGGCTCAAGTTTTAGCAAATGTCAGCCGTCTATACTGACACACCAGCCTCATTTGAAAGAAATATTAAAACAGTGACAGTATTTTTTTTTTAAGCTCTTTTACAAATTCATGTTTTATGTATTTTTTTATGACATGAGCTTTCCAGGAAATGTACCTCATCCCTGCAGTTTTCCTCTAAGTGTATTCATTTGGGAGCAGACTGCAGCCACTTTCACAGAGTCCTCTGGTGTTAGGAGACGTCACTTTAAATCTTGAGATGCCATGAGCAGGCCCACAGTCTCATCAGAAGTTCCATGCTACGTGCATAACTTGGAGCTCACTGTAACCTTTGTTGATTTGCCTGACCATAGAATCTTGTTGCTCTTTCTCTTTTTGTTTAGTCTGGTTTTTTTCCGCCCCCAGCCTTGTAAGGAAAACCTCATTATTTCCCAGCACATCCCTGTGTGTGCACCTGTTTTAATGCACCTCTCTGAAACGAGGACATTTTTGTTCACAACCATAACTAAAGCTGTAAAGTTAGTTTTCAGGCAGGTTGAGGAGGGAGAAAATGTCGTCTTATGATTTGTTGAGGAAAGACATACTGGGAAAAAACGATGTGTCCCCACCCTTCTTGCTTTTTTTATTCCCATGACAAGGAATTTCTGGCTGTAATCAGGGTAATAGGCGTTTTAAGCTCTGATATATGATACAAGAATGTGATGGCAAAGACAAGTCCTTCTCTCGTGCAGGTACTGATGTGTGGGCAAGGCCATCCCGTAACTCCAGCAGCTGAGGGGAGAGGAATATACAGGGGGCTCAGGGAAGGAAGCGGAGCTCCGGGAACAAGTGTTAAAGCTTTAGATCCATTGTGCTAACCTTCAAGTTAGCAAAGCTAGATTTTGTTTTTAAAAAATAGGGCTGATTTCATTTTGGGGACTTGTCACTGATACAGTTTGTCAGCAGGCCCCTCCCCTGGCTGCAGAGCCATGCCTCAGCTCTGGGGACCTAACATGTCTAAGGTAGAGCTAGAGGTGTCTACCGCCACATCACACTTAGGATTTCTTTATTAACTATTTAATAATGCCATACATTTTTATAAGGTTAGATTGTTTGTTTGAAACATCTGTTTACATTCCATATTCCAATAAAATTGTATTGGTATTGGTAGCAGGTTCTATCTCTAAATGCTCTAAATGTAGATTCTATTTTTTTGTCCTTTTAGTCTGTGGGAACTTAAAATGCAAATGAAATTCTTCTTTTTATGTTATAGAGTTGAGTTTCTAGATTAAAAAGTAAGATCCTAAAGCCAGGAAATACATTCAGTTAAGGTTCTCATACCAGTACTGCCTGCCTGCAGTGCACATTCTGTATACTGATGTATACATTTGTTCTACCTGAAAATCAAAAACAAGACAGGAGCTCTCCACTGAACCTTTATCTGTACGCCAGGCAGCAAAACACAAGTGTTGGGGTTATCAAAGGCCCTCCTGTGCCCTGCACATAGCCTGGACCACTGATCATCGGGAAATGTGCTACTCTGTGTCTTTCCTGCCCCTGCCTCCATCTCCTTGATCCCCCATGCCTCTCCCCTGCCTTGTCTTTTCTCTCTTTAAGTTGCCTGTCTGGACCAGACAAGTGGAGCCTACTGGAGGGTCTTGGTAGAGCAGTAGCCCCCTCACTTTCCCTCAGTTCCCCAGAGACAGTAGGACAGTAGGAGGGGACCCAGACTGGGCTCTGCCCTCATTTGGCTGTGCTATGGGAGGCACTGCCCAGCCAACCTGCACCCTGGGTCTGTGCCACCACGCTGACTCCACTGTAAGCCTGCCTTTCTGAGCATCCAGTTACTCTTGGAGCACCCATGCTTCTTACCTCTGAACTCATGCCTTAGACTTGGAGCATGCCTGGTCTGAAATGCTCGCTCCCTTCTGGTCTGGACTGGACACTCAGGCCAATTTTTCCCAAACTGAAGTGAGTCTAGCAGACCCTCTCTTTCACCGGCCTCCAAATGCACTGTGTCCATGTGGACCCAGCTCCCTTGAGATTTTAAGAGTGTTTACCTGGGTTACTCGGTGGTCTTGGAGCGTTCCTAGAGGGTGAATGTACGTGTGTGCGTGTGTGTAAATGGGAGTCTAGTCTTCTGTTTAAACTATGGTAAATTGACCCACCCAGTATCCTTTAAGTTAGCATATTCTTTCTTTAACTCATCTCAGTAATTTTCATTTGTTTTCTTCATTACCTTATAACAGGTTAAAAGTGCCTATGACAAGGACTTAATGATTTCCTGGAGAAAAGCAAAAACAGTGGGGAACAGGGTAGTGTTAACACTGTCATCTCAGGTACTGCCTGTGTTCAGGAACGTGGGCCTGGCGCAGTAAGAACAGAGGTTCTTGTGCTGTACCCAGGTCAGTGTTTCATCATTGGTGGCCACCAGGGAGCGAGACCACAAGGTTGCCTCTGCCAAGAAAGGAACTCATGAAGTGTTCAGTGACACTAGCATTGGTGGCTTAGTGGCAGTTCACTCTCTCCAGGTTGTCCGCTGGTCTTGCTCCTATCTCCTCCCTGTGGTAGGGGGCTGGGTGGGAGAAGCTACTGAGGGCACAGTGCAGAGCTCTTGGCCAGGCCTCCTCACGGATGTTTCTGAGCATCCCATGCTCACCAGGCCGGGGGCATGTGCTGTCTCGCAGAATGGGAAGCTGCTCTCAGACCGGCTGCTCGGAGGAGACAGCGCTTGGAGTCCTGGGGGCTTGGACAGAGTGGCAGGGGAGAGGCAGGTAAAAGAAAAGGAACCAGTAAGAAAAGGATTGAGCGGTAGATCTTGAGGAGACATGTTGATTGGGAGTATGAAAACAAGGGCCACCGAGTTCCTGTTCCAGGTGTGCCCTAGGAAGGACACTGCCCCTGGTTTGGGTCCAGTGGCCCTTTGAAAGGTGGTGCTCTCGTGTCAGGTGCTGAGGCCCAGAGAGCTGGTGCCGAGGGTCTCAAGATCTGTCCCTACTCAGGGAAATGGCTTAGGTTCTCCAGGTGCTGCGTTGATGCGGATGGAAGCAGAGCTAGTATGGGACACAAATAATTGGAAGAGTTTTTCTATATGCATCAAAGGAAATCTGAGAGAGCTCAGTTAACCGTTTCTTTTAGTGCCAGTTCAGATGAAATGATTAGTTTAGAAACCTGTGTTACTGCATGAACACCCCCAGGGAAGAGCAAGCGTCCCTCCTACCGGTGAGCGCGAGGGTAAGACCTGAGAGGCAGTGATTTCATGCCAAGCCCTCCGAAGGCAAAAGCAGGGTCCTCGTGAGCACGTGAGGGTCCGAGTTGGTCAGTGAACTTCATAAATTAAAACTGAGGAAGGTCTCGTCTTGAAAAACTAACCCCAAGGAAGAGCTGGGGGTGGGAGGGAAGTGGCAGGGAAGGTAGTGGTGACATGGTTTCGAGCTGTGGGGATGTATTCGTGAAAACGCCCCCAAGCCAGCATCGTCGAGGCTGGAAACCTGGGATGGGATTATACCAATGCATACTTTTGTGTCAAGACTCTACAATGTGCTACAGATGTGATGCCTAACCCTGAACTGCATGTATTGGGGAATTTTTTTTTTTTAAACGTTGATCAAATCAATAAATTAACAGTTTTTTTCACTTGCTGGCTCTTCTTGCTGTAAATGGTGACTAAGTTTGGGACACAAATCTTGACATCCAGTGGACAGCTTGGATAACCTTCAGCAATCATGGAGCCTTCTGTTGGCAGAAAGCAATGCGGCCTGGGTTGGGATCCTTCACAAGTGACTGCTGCAGACCCAGCTGCCACCTCTGTGTATCACTGGATGACTGATGTGTGGTTCATGTGCTGCTGCCCGTACAAGGACGAAAATGCCATGTTAAATCCTGTTTTCCTAAATAAAGGTGTTGACAATACCCAGCCTTCCCAAGGGGGAGGCACGCCATGGCCGTGAGGACCTTAACTTGTACTTCCTGTCTCTTGGGGGAGGGCGGAGTAAACTTTGACCTGCAAAGACAGGTGGTGGTTGCAGGTCATCACCTTGCTGTGAAGACTTTCCTTTAGCACCAGTGGGCCTAGAGGTGTCACGGTGGGGTTGCTTCTTTTTTTTTTTTTTTGTGGTATTGGGGGTTGAACCCAGGGCCTCGCGCCTGCATGCTCTGCAAGTGCTGGACCACTGAGCTGCACCTCAGCCCATTTTTTTACTTTTTGAGACAGGGTCTTGCCAAGTTACGCAGACTGCCTCTGGTCTCGAACTTGCGATCCTCCCGCCTCCGCCTCCCGAGCCGCTGGGATTACAGGCGTGTGCCACCACGCCCGGCAGGTTGCTTCTTTATACTTATCTCTGGGTTGCACCACTCAGATAACCTGCTTCTTGGGGTTGACTTAGGTTGTCTCATGATTTCCACCTTTATAGCCCGGTGTTCTGCATTTGGAAAATCCTCCCTCCCCCACTCCTTACCACACATGCATGCACACGTGGGCATGTGCTGTTTGGCAGGCAGTGGTGTGTTTCAGGAGTACCCTCTTTTCCCCCTGATCCCACTGTGGAGTTGGACCCTTGGAAATCAGCTGAAGTGCTTAAAAAACAAATGTAGTGTCCTCTTAACATGCCCGTGCAGCCCTTCTCAAATAGCAAGGTGTGAATCCCTTCCTGGACCCCAGGAGGGTGTTCATGAAGTGACTGTGACAGCTTCCTAGGTGGGAGGTGCTCTACCTCCATACTGTGACACTATCCCAGGAGATGCTTCTAGAATTCAGTTGGCTGCGCCACCCACTGTATGCTGGAAGGAGGCTTGAGCTCTCTAGGAGGCCCTGCCAGGCAGCCAGCTACATCCAGAGCACTTAGAAATACTTGAACTCGCTTGGTGCTCTTCATTTATTGGTGAAGCTGGCCCTTGCCCTGGGTAAATACCAACTTATTTTCTCAGTCCTAGTCCTAAGACGACCTCAGCTTATAAGTCAGGTCGGGTCTGAGGGGGTCTGTAGAGTTGGGCCCATAGCTTGGCTTGCACAGAATGGTCACAAGGGCTCGAGGCTCCAGTCCCAGCACCCTGGACCCGAGGGAGAGGGTTGGAGAGTCGGTCAAGACCCGTGTGTCAGAGCTCTTCCCTTTGTTGGGAAGGCTGGCCTGCAGGGTGCCACTGTTGTGCTCGCAAGAGCTGGAGGAGGGTCCTTTTTCAAACCTCAGGTCGTCCAGCAGGTTCTCTGTAGGTGCCCCATGAAGTGGCATGGAGAAGGCAAGCTTGTATTCCGTCCCCAGCCCTCTTCAAGAGAAGGAAGCCCCACCAAGTGGAGGCCTGGCCCTTGTTGCTCAGGTTGATTAACGCCGTCTCTCCCTCCTCCCATCTCTCCCCAGGTCTGTGGCGGTTCCTCCCACTTTTCCATAAGCAGAACAAGAACCAAATCAAACGTCTTAACGTGTGTAGAGCGGTCACGTTCGTGAGCAGACACCAAATGGTGGCAGGCTTGGCGAGCACGCGCTATACCAGCTGAAGGGCAGCCCACCACTGTTTACCAAACCTCACTTCCGAGTGTAAACGGTCCACATGCCTTTGGCTTCCTGTTGGCTTCCTCCCGACCCAGAAGGCATGGGAAGTGTGAAGGGTATGCTGAATGGTGCGTGGTTACTGTTGCTCCCAGCACCCCTTGATTTGTGGGGTGGCTGTTTGCTTTTCCAGCAGACCCTGTGAACTAGCTGCCCACAGACTCCGCAGCGGGGGGACGGGCAGTGTATGGCATGATGGGCAGTTACATACTACTTTAAAGGTATATATTATTGAATAAAAGGTTTTAAAAGAATTGTATGGAGAGTTTTAAGTGTGCAAAGGGCCATGGGCTGAGTGACGTAGAACTGCATCTATGGCAGGTTCTAACCAGAGGAAGGCAGGAGAGGCCCCGAGGTGAGGAGGCCCAGTGAAGGAGCTCTGAGGAGACCAGATGTGTCCAGAGGTGTGATGTGAACCATCCTGAGCATGGGGCCACCTGAGGAGAGGCGAGTCCTCAGAGCCTGGGAGAGCTGCGTCTTGCCTTGACCACATCCCCATTGGCCAGCATCTGTGCTGACTCCCTTCTTAGTCGGGTGAGTGGCCCAGGCTTTTAGATGGGTAAACATCACCTCCAGTGAGCTCAGGAAGATGCCACAGCCCTCACCACTGAAGAAACGCTTGGGCCTAGAGCCTTGTTGAGTCTTCTGTCCAAAGGTTGCTCCCGATCCCTTCTGGTGTCCGCAGGAACTGGAAGGAAGAGGACCCCAAGTGTGAAAGAGGCTGTGGCAGAAGCTGCACTTGTTAACTGGAAACAACCAGTTTACAAAGGAGCCTCCACGGGCCCTTCAGGCCTCCGCTCTGGGCCAGACTTGCCTCCCCCGACTCTCTGCCCTTAAGCTGCCTGGACCCCGGGACTGCGGGAAGGGGCCC